>JAXRKP010000986.1:95000-157500 GCA_037039925.1 Doris montereyensis | reverse complement strand
GGTACTTAAAATGCTTGATGCTGAAATATCCACAAGGAGAGTAAGTAGATTATTCAATTTTTTGTATAAATGGTAAGATGTTTAATTTTACCCGGACTGCCCTGTAACAGCCAATGGATCTTTAATGTGCACAGAGTGTTGTAATCTTTACATGGGACCTCCTTTTGTTGTCCGCCTCCGGTGGGGCTAGGTGCTGATATGCCTATCTGGATCAGGAGGGGGTTGCGGGGAGGGGGGGAGATGTTACTCTAAAAAACTCTAGAAATGTGTGTAACCTACCAGGGTTTAAATCCAAAGCCTTTTGGTTGAGAGGCCGACACCTGGCCTCTGGACTACAGAGTCCTCAGCTCGTATACAACTTCAAATCAACTAAGAAATAGATTTAGAGAAATCCAAACATCTTTAGATCGCTCCCGAACTGGGAGGCCACGTGATTGCGTGCAGTCATCTTAGAGTTCTTCAAGGCTAAATCGAAGCGTAATTTTAAAGCTTTAAAACGGTTTTTAGTAATATTTGCATGTTCAGAAAATGATGCAGATGAAGACTGTTTTTTAGTTCTTTATTTACACACATAAATCAACAATAAATTGGGGCTAAAAGACAATGGCATAATATATAATCATCAAGGGGAGATAATTCAAGATCATTTTAGGTCAGATCGTTGTGTCATCGCGTGGGCCAGGTGTTTGTGGTGAGTACATTTTACCCATTATTCACATGGGGTCATTTCCCCCTGAGCAATAAGCACAAGAAGAGTGAGTACTCTCTTTTTACCGCTCAGTCTATCATTGTTGATGAAAGGAGGGGTAGAACGGAAGGAAATCTGCTATATCAACAACAAAAACGGAAATTAATACAGTAATCAATAAGAACATTGCACATTCATTCTTATACAAGTATTTATTTTAAATATAGAGCTCCTTATCAATGGCATTTTAAAAAGAATTAATACTTTTTAATTTTCTGTTTTCAAATGTAAACTGTTCCACGTTTGAATGTTCTTATGATATAAAAAAATGTACGTCTAACAGAAGTAGAACTTCCTGTAATTTATACCTTGACTTTATCTCCTCGATTAAAATTTACATGATAACAGTTGAAAAATGATTTATTATCTATATGATAAACAATTCTATACAGTTTGATAAGACACCCCACCCCCCCTTTTCCCTTCAATAATCGTATCGTTCGTCTTTGTTTGTTTCTTTCTTTCTTTATCAGTTTCCATTCTATCTTTCGGTGTATGGGTTCAAATGCCTGAGATGATCTTTCTCCAGGATGCCCTGTCCTGGCATATTTTTTTCCTTCCAAAAAAGATAAATTTCTATGCTTCAAGGCCTCTTTATATCTTCTTCCCATTTTCTCCGAGGTCTGCCTTTTGGTATTTTACCTTGGGCTTTAGCACTGTATACTGATTTAGCTATTCTATTGTCATTCATTCTGTTTACATGCCCAAACAACCTCAATTGATTTATTTCTATCTTAGGTTTTATGCCCTCTGCTTTGATTTGATCTCTTATTGTTGTGTTTCTGATTTTGTCTCTTTTAGTTTTCCCTACTGCTCTTCTTAGCTGCATGTACTCTACTGTATTCTCTACTGTCTAAGGTCCAGATTCCACTGCCATAGAGGAGAGTAGGACAATAAACTGTGTTGTATACTGCCATTTTGGTTTTTGTTGACAATTTTTGTTTACCTACAAATGCCTTTCCTAGATGATTATATATTGCACTTGCCTTTTGATTCTCTGGCTGATTTCTTCTCTTAGTTTTCCCTCTGAGTTAATCATTACTCCTAGGTAATTGTAGCTGTGAACTTGTTCTAAATTTTTCCTGCCCAATTTAAGATTTTGTGTTTTAGGTTCCCTAGTTACTAGCATTGTTTTGGTTTTGTTTGCATTTACTCTCATTCTTCTTTTATTTAGTTCATTTTTCATAATGTTCATATTCGACTGAAGGTCACTTTCTGATTTTCCAAACAGAACTAAATCATCGGCAAGTGAAAGCATTGATACATTTACTGGTTTGAATTTCCACATACCTACATTCCTTTTCTTCATTTTTGAGGATGTCTTTGCGACTGAATCCATAAATGTGATAAACAAAAGAGGACTTAGGATACACCCCTGTCTTACTCCTATATCTACATCAAATTCTGCAGATGTGTTTCCAGCTACTTTCACTGCACATGTTGGTTTATTGTAAAAACTTTGAATGGCTTCTATAAAATTTTGCTCTACACTGCGTTCTTTTAAGGAATGTCATAGTTCGTCCCTCCTCACAGTGTCAAACGCCTTTTCTAGATCTATAAAACACATATGCTAGTCAATGTTTCTCTCAAGGAATTTTTCTATTATGTGTCTAATTGTAAATATGTGATCTTGTACACTTCTTCCTGGTCTAAATCCACTCTGATGCTGTTCAATCAGATCCTTCGTCTTTGTACTTTTTCTAAAAGAACTGATTGCCGTTTCAATAAAAGGCCCCATATTATACAATTTCCATATTTTAGCATATGCCGAATAACAATTTTATATAGTGTATGAAATATGTTGACATCCATACATGAAACACCTCTCTAAATAATTCGTATAATTCTATGTTCTTTATTAATGCATTCATGAATATATTCATCCAAATTCAGATTATTATCAACACCAATATCTTTTTCTAACTACAAAATATAAGTCACTGGATCTGTTGGAGTCAACAAAATATGAAATCATAGAGTTATTTTACCAACATACATAACTTGGCATTTGGAATATTGAAATCCAATTGCAATTTGCTGGACCATCTAAACAAAGAGTATAAATTATTTTGCATTACCTGATAGTTTTGTAGTCTAGACATACATTCTTGTTTCGTCCGCAAATATTTTACAAGTAGAAGTCATTGTATTTGGAAGATCATTTATATAGAATAAATAAGAGAGGCCCTATCATACTACCCTGAGGGACACCATTTTAAGGGGTCTATAGTCATAACTTCCATTTTTAACCACAACTCTCTGACTGCGATTTGATAGGAAAGATTTAATCCAACATAATATATAAACATCAAATATAACGTAAGCCTGAAGGTTTACAAAGAGTCTCTTATGGGGTATTAAAACAAAAGCCTTGCGAAAACCCTGATATATAACATCAATAGTATTTTCATCATAAATATATTTAGTGAAATTTCTCATAACCTCCAACAGTTGGATTATACAAGAACGTTTACTAGAAAGACTGTGCTGACATTCAGACAAAATTTTGTAAGATTCAAGAAAAGTCATTATGAAGTCCTTTGAAATGGATTCAAATATTTCACATGTGATACATGTTAGACTAATTCGACAATAATATTCTGTGTCGCATGTATTTCCTTTTTTAAAATGTAGCGTCATTTGGTACAATTCCTGTTTTAATATTATTGCAACGCTTTTTAATGTTAGCAACTTTATTATTCACAGCTGAAGAATAAAAGCAGATTAAAATCTGAAGAAGACGAGGATGAAGAAAGATGATTCTGTTGCCTTTAAAATGAAGTACGAATTTGCTTTTAAGAATGACGCGAAATGCAACCACTTAGACTAGACCATGTAAATTAGGGGCGTTTTTGTTTGTTTTGTTTGCCAATACTATGAAGAAAAGATTTGTGTTTGTTTTATTTGCCAATGTTATGAAGAAAAGATTTTTGTTTGTTTTGTTTGCCAATGTTATGAAGAAAAGATTTTTGTTTGTTTTGTTTGCCAATGCTATGAAGAAAAGATTTTTGTTTGTTTTATTTGCCAATGTTATGAAGAAAAGATTTTTGTTTGTTTTGTTTGCCAATGTTATGAAGAAAAGATTTTTGTTTGTTTTGTTTGCCAATGTTATGAAGAAAAGCTTTTTGTTTGTTTTGTTTGCCAATGCTTTGAAGAAAAGCTTTTTGTTTGTTTTGTTTGCCAATGCTATGAAGAAAAGATTTTTGTTTGTTTTGTTTGCCAATGTTATGAAGAAAAGATTTGTGTTTGTTTTGTTTGCCAATGTTATGAAGAAAACCTTTTTGATTTTTGTTTGTTTTGTTTGCCAACGCTATGAAGAAAGATTTTTGTTTGTTTTGTTTGCCAATGCTATGAAGAAAACTTTTTGTTTGTTTTATTTGCCAATGTTATGAAGAAAAGATTTTTGTTTGTTTTGTTTGCCAATGTTGAAGAAAAGCTTTTTGTTTGTTTTATTTTGCCAATGCTAAAGAAAAACTTTTCGTTTGTTTTGTTTGCCAATGTTATGAAGAAAAAATGAAGAAAAACTTTTTGTTTGTTTTGTTTGCCAATGTTATGAAGAAAAAGCTTTTTGTTTGTTTTGTTTGCCAATGCTATGAAGAAAAGCTTTTTGTTTGTTTTGTTTGCCAATGCTATGAAGAAAAACTGTTTGTTTGTTTTGTTTGCCAATGTTATGAAGAAAACTTTTTGTTTGTTTTGTTTGCCAATGTTATGAAGAAAAGATTTTTGTTTGTTTTGTTTGCCAATGCTATGAAGAAAAGATTTTTGTTTGTTTTGTTTGCCAATGCTATGAAGAAAAGCTTTTTGTTTGTTTTGTTTGCCAATGCTATGAAGAAAAAGCTTTTTGTTTGTTTTGTTTGCCAATGCTATGAAGAAAAGCTTTTTGTTCCGAGCTTTAAAAACTTCGAGAGAAAAAAATATGCATATTGCGACATCGGCTTTTTAAGAACTTCACAAATTATGAACTTGATATGATGACAAGTAACAATGTTATCCTCTGAAAACGTTTCCCATATAAAGTGAAATTGCATATAACTGTTGAAATCCTACTGAGCTGCCGCGCTTTTCCTCCTTCTTTTTGTTATCATCTCCTTGGCATCACATTTAATGCCCCGTGAACGTCACTGGATCTTGTACATCGGCATGTGGTAGTTGCAAAACAGTCGTTGGTTTACAGCGATCATGCTTTATGGCCAGGCATCTTACGTTCGAGACTTAAAACTACGTCATGTTAAAACACGGTCAGCATGACCTGTTGCTCAATCTACCTAACTTTGGGCTACGGTAGTGAGTCATTTTTTTCTTCTTTAATGCTATGAAAACTCTGTCTCTACAAAACACAGGTGTGATTTCGTAGGTGTGTCCGTGTTCATGTGTATGCGTGCGGGGAATGGTGGGTGTGTGTGTGTGTGTGTGTGTGTGTGTACGTGTTTGGGTGTACAGGTGCGTGTGTATCTAGGTATATGTGTGAGTATGTGGGTGGATGTGTGTGTGTGTGTCTATGTGTATGTATGCGTTTGTGGGTAACTTGTTTGAGTGCACTGGTGGGGTAGTTGTTTTTCTCCCTCTTTTGTTTTGTTTAGTGTTGCTGTTTTAAAGAACGATTCATACTTGAATTCGCGTACGAAACTCGATTACCACTTATCTAATGTAGAATTTAGTGAGTAATAGTGGCAACGAAGATAGTTTATTATGGCTTTAGTCGATGAGCTTTGATAACATGACGCTTCACTCCTGAGCCCTATCGTGATTCAGTAGAAGGAATACATGGGAACACGATCTTACTGACGTCATTACGACTAAATTATATCTGAAAGTTGATACTCATAATGCATGAAGTTGTTCATTTTATTCATTAGTACCTATCTCTATCTATCTCTTTATCTGTCTATCTATATATCTACCCATTTACCTATCTCTATCTATCTATCTATCTCTTTATATATATATATATATATATATATATATATATATATATATATATATATATATGTATATATATATATATATGTTGTATTTATATCTTTATTTATCTATCTATCTATATATATATATATATATATCTATTTATCTATCTATCTATCTTTCTGTATATGTGTCTAACTGTCTATCTATCCATCGTTCTGTCTATATATATATATATATATATCTATCTAATATATATATGTATATATATATATATATATATATATATATATATATTATTATATGTCAATCTATATGCCTATCCATCGTATTTGTGTGTCTGTGTTGCTTCCCTGTATGTCCTTGTGTCCCATTGCCTCTTTCACTTTTTTAGTATCTTTGATTGTTTTTTTAAGTTTCTTTAAAATGTATTCACTTCCGCTTTAATCTACATAGGATACAAAGACATCCTTTTCACTAGAAGCAACGTCTCTTTCTTTGAAACGTTTCTCCATCGACCAGAAGAAAAATCATGAATGTGTTGCTGTCTTAGGCAAGAGCTTTGGAAGCAAAAAATATAATGATAGGAGTGGTTAAAGAAATTAAAACCACACTCGAGCGCGCACGCCCACGCACGCACATGCAAACGCTCACAGACACATACTGTAGATCAACGCACGCGGGCGTGCTCGCACACACACACAAACATATATATATATACATATATATATATATATATATATATATATATATATATATATATATATATATATATATATATATATATATATATATATATATATGTGTGTGTATATATAGATATATAAGGGGTAAAACCAAGCAAAACGCTGGAAGAAGACACCACACCATGACAAATTGAAAATTTAAAAAAACATCTTGAAAACTCGAAGACATGCCAGACCAGACCAGAGGTAATGTTAGGAGTTGAGACGATGGTTAATGGCGGGCGTGGTCCGTTGCATGCAACAATATTTTCAACTTGAGTAAAACAGGAGTTTCTAACGGGTTTTTTAAGTGAACCCTGTGGCTGGCGTTGTGGGAATGACGTAATTCAGTTATTGGAGATGGAACGGGAGGCGAAAATGTGTCAGACACTTGAGTAGGGTGGAAGAGGCGAGGGTGGGTGGTGGGGGGTGGGCAGGAGCGGGGGCGTAGGTGGATGTGAAGGAGGGGCGTGAGGATGAACAATAAAAAGGGCCAGATTGGGGGTGGAGGGATGGGAAAGGTTAAAATAAGTTTGAGGGAGAGCTGTGCCAGGGTGTCAGATGGGGAAAGGAATTCAATTCAGCCTACATCAGCTGACGTTGGTAAGACACACAGGCACAAAGATACGATTAATGAGAAGATAAAGAAGTTAATTTACAAGAAGTAGGCAAATACGATGATGATAGAAATATAGTTAGGTAAATAAGGAGATAGATATGTAGATAGATAGATAGATAGATAGATAGATAGATAGATAGATAGATAGATATATAAATAGATAGATAGATAGATAGATAGATAGATAGCTAGATAAATAGATAGATAGATAGATAGATAGATAGATAGATAGTTAGATAGTTAGGTAGGTAGATAGATATATAGAAAGATAGATAGATAGATAGATAGATAGATAGATAGATAGGTAGATAGATAGATAGATAGATAGATAGATAGATAGATAGATAAGTATAAGAATGATAGTTACACTAATAGACAGATAGAACTTAGATAGATATATAGATAACTATACATAAATGATCTATAGCCTGTTTATTGACATTTCCATTTGTGCGTCATCGACTTCATCGCCGACAAGCACAATCAAAATAGGCCTACGGAGATGGTGGGTTATGCCCCTTGATCTAGAAGGTTTATTTACGTTGGAAAGAGATAAGATAAGATAAGATAATTTGTTTGATTCCATGAGAAATTTGGCTTGGTCACATGATACAATTTTACAAAGTAAAAGAAAAATGTATTTAAACAGTGTAAACTATGTAAACCGGGCAGTGGACAGGTAAGTACCTGTACGGGGAGTAGATGATCCCACCCTCCACGAGTTTCCTGCTGCCTTGCAGGCAGGTCTTGGCCGACCAAAGGCTAAGGGAGTTAAGCCTGAAAGAAAACAACCTGCTGCCTTTCAGGTCGGTCTTGACTGACCAAAGGCTAAGGGGAGTTAACCCTGACAGAAAATAACAAGGCATGGTAGGGGCCTCAAGGTGGCAGCCCCACCATCTACCTAGGGTACAGTGGGCTAATCTCCTGCTTATCCAAAAGCAAACAAATTCAGAAAAATAAATATAATACAACTGGCTTGATCTTTCGAAGACCAACTTGGAAACGAATACGGACTGTGATTTTTGGAACATGAAATGTTAGGGCAATAAATGGAAAAATTCAAAGTAGATATTTTGGCAATTACAGAAACAATAAAAAAGACAAGGAATAGAAAATGTAGGACCAAATCATATTTTAATTTTCTCAGGAGCAGATGCCAAAGATAGAGCTAGAGAAGGGGTAGGCCTCCTAGTGCATAAAAGGCATGAAAAGGTACTAGAAAGTTTATAAAAATTTATAAACCCACGGCTATTAGAGGTAAATATTAAACCAAAAGAACGAGAAATTAAATTATTAATTGCTTATGGACCAAACGAAGACGCAACTAAAGAAGAAAAGATATCTTCGAAAATGATTTACAAATAGCTGCAGAGAATCTTAAACAAAAACAGGAACTAATATTTTTAGGAGATTTAAACGCTAGAATAGGCAACAATATAAAAACGTCAGGAGGAGTAATCGGTAAAGAAAGAGAGACAACAACTTCTCCAAATGGAGAGAACTAATAGATTTTTTCCTAAAGAATAACATGAAAATAGCAAACACCTTTTTCCTCATAAAGATATCCATAAATATACAAGAGTAAATGACGACATGTGTGAAAAGTCAATTATAGACTACATAATAGTTAGCAGCTCCCTTTTACAGTACATTGGATGCAAGAGTAAACAGAGGAGCAGAAATATTTAGTGACCATCACCTAGTGATTGCCAAAATGAGATTACTGACTGAAGAAAACAAACAGAAACGAAAAGAGAAGATAGTTACTAAATTCAAAATATAGGAACGAAATAAACCAGTAGTAAAACAGATATACCAATCTAGGATAAAAAGATTTAACAGTGAAAGACAGATGGATCTGCATGATAGCCCAATAGAAGAAAAGTAGCAAATGTATAAAAAAAAACACTCCTTAGTTGTACTGAAGAGGTCTGTGGTGGGACACAAATTAAAGGAGATAGGAAAAGAAGAGCATGGTGGAATGAGAATGTCAAGACTAAGATCAAAGAAAAGAAGGATGCCTGGAAGAAATACTTGCAAGCAAAGAGACTAGAGGATAGGATAGATTACGTGAATAAAAGCATTATCGCCAAAGAGGAAGTAAGAAAGAAAGCAAAACAGTTTGGACAAAGACTTCGAGAAAGCTATCAGGGAAATCAAAAGCTGTTCTGCAGGGCAATGAAGAGCATGAGAATAACCAAAGCATGCCCAATACGACAAATTAAGAATGCCAAAGGAGAAATAATGAAAGAAGACAGCGAAATCATGGAAACATAGAGAAAGCATTTTCAACAAGTACATAATCCCCCCAGAACGTATGAAACAAGGAGTAAAGATCAATTAGTAAAAGTAACAAGTAATTCAGAGGAGACAGCTGAAGATGTAGATATATCAATGGAAGAAATCCAAACAGCTATAAGAAAAGTGAAATTAGAAAAAGCCCCAGAGCAGATCAAGTTTATCCAGAAAATACAAGCAAAGGAGTAAAAACCAAGGGAGAGAGGCAGACAACATACTACATGCAATATGCCAACAAGCATGGAAACAGTCCAAATGACTGGAAAAAGGGAACGGTAGTACCAATACATAAGAAAAGATCAACTATGGAATGTCCAAACTATAGAGGGATATTGCTACTTAGGGTACCAGGAAAAGCATATGCCAGGATACTAGAAATGAGACTAAGGAAAAAGAGTAGAGGATCAGATTGAAGAGCATCAGAGTGGATTTAGACCAGGAAGAAGTGTACAAGACCACATATTTACAATTAGACAAATAATAGAAATGTCATTGAGAGAAACATTGACTTGCACCTGTGTTTTATTGACTTAGAAAAGGCATGTGACACTGTGAGGAGGGACGAACTATGGCATTTCTAAAATAACACAATGTAGAGCAAAATTTAATAAAAAGCTATTCAAAGTTTTTACAATAAAATAACATGTTCAGTGAGAGTAGCTGGAAACATAACTGCAGAATTTGATGTAGATATAGGAGTAAGACAGGGTTGTATCCTAAATCCTCTTTTTGTTTATCACATTCGTGGATTCAGTCGCAAAGGCATCCTCAAAAATGAAACAAAATGAATGTAGGTGTGTGGAAACTCAAACCAGTAAATTTATCAATGCTTTCATTTGCCAATGATTTAGTTCTGTTTGAAAAATCAGGAAGTGACCTGCAGTCGAATATGAACATTATGAACAATGAACTAAATAAAAGAGGAATGAGAGTAAATGCAAAGAAAACCTAAAACAATGCTAGTAACTAGGGAATCAGGGAGAAAATTAGAACAAGTTCAACGCTACAATTACCTAGAGTAATGATTAACTCAGAGGGATAACTAAGAGAGGAAATCAACCAGAGAATCCAAAAAAGGCAAGAGCAATATATAACCATCTAGGAAAGGCATTTGTAGGTAAGCAAGAATCGTCATCAAAACCCAAAATGGCAGTACACAATACAGTTTATTGTCCTACTCTCCTCAGGCACAACCTGACCTTAGAGCAGTAGGGAATACAGTAGAGCACAGGCAGTGAAATGAAATATCTAAGAAGAGTAGTAGGGAAAAAAGAAAAAATCAGAAACACAACAATAAGAGATCAAACCAAAGCAGATGGCATAAAAACTAAGATAGAAACAAATCAATTGAGGTGGTTTGGGCATGTAAACAGAGTGAATGACAATATAATAGCTAAATCAGTATATGTGCTAAAGCCCAAGGTAAAATACCAAAAGGCAGACCTCGGAGAAAGTGGGAAGAAGATATAAAAGAGGCATTATAGCATATAAATTTAATTTTTTTGAAGGAAAAAGAAAATGCCAGGACAGGGTATCCTGGAGGAAGATCATCTCGCATCTGAACCCAAACACCGAAAGGTAAAATGAGAACTGATAAAGAAAGAAAGAAAGAAAGACATAATTAAAATAAGTACATAAAGAGGAGTGGGCGAAGGGTGTGAAAAATATAAAAATCCCCTCGATGATAAACAGTTGTACTGTCACGTTACAAACAAATTAATTTCACCTCCAGACATTCTTATTTAACATAGAATAGTATAAAAATTAGGTGATTAATTATCATCGTCTGTGCTCAGTTTAAAGTAATTTTATTGCATAACGAATAATGGTATAGTATATTATAACATAGCTTCTAGTTGCTGCCACTGATAGTTTGTGCATCTTGTTACGAAACATCAATCATCATGGTTTTCCTATTGGCTTTACATAATGTAAATCATAGCTTATGCCTTATAAATATAACATACGCTTCAACAGAAGCGTTTTACATTGAAGGCCAGAAGAAAAACCAATCACCCTCACTACTTATTGAAATGATACGTAGATGTAAATCATAAATAAACCTACACTTCAAAGACATAAGTTCTGGAATACGTCACTTGCATAAAAATTAGACCTACTAACTGATGAAAGCCGAAGAAGAGAAAAAGTGTCTACATTAAAGCTAGTTTCATAGTATCCTGGGGAACCGAAACATCTGAGGGAAATTGGTAGAGAAAAGACTAAACGGGTTAAAGTCAGTGTATACAATTTAAGGATAAGAAAGGGTTGGCTAGATAGACTGGTGCACCAAGCGTCTGCGTGAGAGGATGTATAAAAGTTTTTATGGCCGATTTGGGTTCGAGATTAGATACCAATGAGAATTTTATCGGTACATAGAAACAAGGAATTCACGCGTGAGAATTCACGAAGATGAATGGGAGTTGGTGCCCGTTGGAGCTGATGCGGGGACATAGGTGGAACTGTTTAGAGTGGTGAAGAACTAGGGGGAAACTTGGAGGTTGAGTGTCATGGACACCAATTAGCTGTTGTAGAATACAGCATTTGTCTTTGACTGACAGCTTATTGCCCCCACATCGATGCTACGGAAGATGTGTCTGTCTTGCACAAGGCGTTAAAATGTTACTTATTATTTATGTCTTGTTTTGACTTATGTTGCTCTGATGTACAACAACCATTACGTTGTTAATCTAGTTTCAAAACAGCTCCAGTTCAGAGAATCTTTATTTACTTTTCTGCCTTGTTTTCTTTTTTCTTTTAGTTACATTTTTTAATGTGTTGTTATGTTAAATATCTGTATGTCATTTTAAATTTCAATACTCTGGAACTAAAGGGTGTTAAGCCCTTTAATTGTATTTAGTTTCAAAAATATTACTTACAGACGCAATTCCTTTCACATTGTCTTTTAGAGAAGAGCCCAATAAAGTTAAAAGTCTGAAACATACCAAACAAAACACTCAATAAATACAATTCTCTCACTATGTTACAAAAGCATATATGGAGCAGGCAGTTTACTTTAGGCGGGCAGTGGACTGGACAGCACGTAAGGGGAGTAGATGATCCCCCCCTCTACGAGTCTCCTTCTTGTATTGCAGGCGGGTCGGCTGACCAATAGCTAAGGGAGTTAACCCTGACATAAAACAATCTGCTGCCTTGCAGGCCGGTCTCGGCTGACCAAAAGCTTGAAATTTATAAGCCTACTACTATTAAAGGTAAATATTAAATCAAAAGGAAAAGAAACTAAATTATTAATAGCTTATGGACCAAACGAAGATACTACTAAAGAATAAATAGATATCTTCGAAACGATTTACAAATAGCTGCAGAGAATCTCAAACACAAACAGGAACTAATTGTTTTAAGAGATTTGAACGCCAGAGTAGGCAACAATATAGAAACGCCAGGAGGAGTAATAGGCAAAGAAAGAGAGACAACAACTTCTCCAAATGGAGAGAGACTAATATATTTTTGCCTAAAGAATAATATGAAAATAGTCAACACCTTTTTTTTTCCTCATAAAGATATCGACAAATATACAAGAGAAAATGAAAACAGGTGTGAAAAGTAAACTACTACATGATAGTTAGCTCCTTTTTTTTACAGTACATTTGATGCAAGAGTAAACAGAGGAGCAGAAATATTTAGTGACCATAACCTAACGATTGCCAAAATGAGATTACTGACTGAAGAAAACAAACAGAAAACGAAAAGAGAAGATAGTTACTAAATTCAAAATATAGGAACAAAATAAACCAGTAGGAAAACAAATATACCAATCTAGGATAAAACGATTTATCAGTGCAAGACAGATGGATCTGAATGATAGCACAATAGAAGAAAAGTACCAAATGTATAAAGAAACACTCCTCAGTTGTACTGAAGAGGTCTGTGGTGGGACACAAATTAAAGGAGATAGGAAAAGAACAGCATGGTGGAATGAGAATGTCAAGACTAAAATTAAAGAAAAGAAGGATGCCTGGAAGAAATGATTGCAAACAAAGAGACCAAAGAACAGGATTGATTACGTGGGTACAAGAACTATTCGCGAAAAGGAAGTTAGGAAAGCAAAACAGGAACAATGGGAAGAGTTTGGACAAAGACTTCAAGAAAGCTATCAAGGAAATCAAAACCTGTTCTGGGGGAACATGAAGAGCATGAGAAAGATCAAAGCATGCCCAATACGACAAATTAAAAATGCCAAAGGAGAAATAATGAAAAAAGACAGCGAAATCATGGAAACATAGAGAAAGCATTTTCAACAAGTACATAATCCCTCCAGAACATATGAATCAAGGAGTAAAGACCAATTAGTAAAAGTAACAAGTAATTCAGAGGAGACAGCTGAAACTGTAAATATATCAATGAAATAAATCCAAACAGCTATAAGAAAAGTGAAATTAGGAAAAGTCCCAGGAGCAGATCAGGTTTATCCAGAAAGGATTAAAAACCAAGGGAGAGAGGCAGACAACATACTACATGCATTATGCCAAAAAGCATGGAAGTCCAAACAGGTGCCAGACGACTGTGAAAAGGAACTGTAGTACCAATACATAAGAAAAAAACAAATATGGAATGCTCAAAATATAGAGGGATATCACTACTTAGGGTACCAGGAAAAGTGTATGCCAGGATCCTGGAAATGAGACTAAGGAAAAGAGTAGAGGATCAGATTGAAGAGCATCAGAGTGGATTTACACCAGGAAGAAGTGTACAAGATCACATATTTACAATTAGACAAATAATAGAAATTTCCTTGAGAGAAACATTGACTTGCACCTGTGTTTTATTGACTTAGAAAAGGCATTTGACACTGTGAGGAGGGACGAACTATGGCATTCCTTAAAGAACATAATGTAGAGCAAAATTTAATAGAAGCCATTAAAAGTTTTACAATAAAATAACAGTGCAGTGAGAGAAGCTGGAAATGTATTTGAAGAATTTGATGTAGATATAGAGTAAGACAGGGTTGTATTCTAAATCCTCTTTTGTTTATCACATTTATGGATTCAGTCGCAAAGACAACCTCAAAAATGAAGAAAATGAGTGTAGGTATGTGGAAACTCAAACCAGTAAATGTATCAATGCTTTCATTTGCTGATGATTTAGTTCTGTTTGGAAAATCAGAACGTGACCTTTAGTCGAATATCAACATTAATGAACAAATAAAAGAGAGAGTAAATGCAAAGAAAACCTAAACAATGCTAGTAACTAGGGAAGCTAAAACACAAAATCTTAAATTGGGCAGGGAGAATTTAGAACAAGTTCAAAGCTACAATTAACTAGGAGAAATGATTAACTCAGAGGGAAAATTAAGAGAAGAAATCAGCCAGAGAATCAAAAAGCAAGTGCAATATATAACCATCTAGGTATTTGTAGGTAAACAAAAAACCAAAGTAGCAGTATACAACACAGTTTATTGTCCTGCTCTCCTTTATGGCAGCAAAACCTGGACTTTAGACTGTAGAGAATACAGTAGAGTACAGGCAGCTGAAATGAAATATCTAAGAAGAGTAGTAGGGAAAACTAAAAGAGACACAATCGGAAACAGCAATTAAAAGATCAAACCAAAGCAGATGACAAAAAACTAAGATAGAAATAAATCAATTGAGATGGTTTGGGCTTTTAAACAGGATGAATGACAGTAGAATAGCTAAATCAGTAACAGTGCTAAAGCACAAGGTAAAAGACCAAAAGGCAGAACTCGGAGAAAGTGAGAATGTATAAAAGAGGCATTGAAGCATAGAAATTTAACTTTTTTGGAAGGAACAGAAAATGCCAGGACAGGGCATCCTGGAGAAAGATCATCTCAGCCACCGAAAGGTAGAATGGGCACTGATAAAGAAAGAAAGTTTACTCTAGACCTAGATGTTGATGAAGGCGTAGACATTATCTAGAAACAGCAATGGTCAATTAATAATTATACTCATAGTCGACAGTCAATCAAAGAGGTGAAGCAAATTCACAATGCAGGCATATAAAGGTAGAATCACATGTACTTTCCCACTTATCGAATGAATTTCTGACAGTCTCACAATCATAGGTAAACTGCCCTTTATACTTAGAAACAAAGATTCTTCCAGAAACGGAAATTTCCAGAACATTCAAGAAAATCCTAAAGCTTAAATACGATTCTAAAGAAGTCAAGACATCGTTTTTCTTTCTGGACATAAATGAATCGATACTAAGGCGCACCAAAACGATTGCGTCACAATCACTAGAGGCTTCCACACACTAAGATCGATAAACGTCATAGGTTTTCACTTACTACGGAAATCCCCTTCAGAACTACAAAACTCTGTTACACATGATGAGGATCAGGACGGAATTTTCTTAGTTTGTGCTAGTTAATGAAAACCTCTCTCTCGGTAATGGAAATCGGTGGCTGAGTGGCTAGGCTGGCGGACTGAGCATAACGAGGTCCTGGTTTCGAAATCCTAGCAAAGCTAGGTCCAGCGTTGTGTTCCTTGGGAAAAACACTTAACATGCGTATTCCTGACTCATCTCTGGTGCAAATGGGTACAAGCACCAGTTTGTGAGTAAAAACCTGCGTCTGACTAGCGTTCTATCCAGGAGGTGATTATCATCACTTATTCGGTTTCACATAATCGAAAATCAGGATACACTCCAGCTCCATGAGCCGTAATAACCTTGAAGGAACTTAACTTTTACTTACCCTCTGGTTACATACATACACGACACGGGTGCATGTACTGGTAAGGTGGAATTCACTGTGGAAATACAGAAAGGAAATTGCAGTTCTGGCAATATTTCAGGTACTTGAATTTTACTTATTTTCTTTCGGCCTGTCGATGGGACACATTGTCATGTTTTTACGAGACACTTTAGAGTAGATTGGATAATAATATGTCTGTTATTCTCTTAATACTCCGTGGATTTTAACGAGAATGAGAGGGGAAAACCAACCCAACATGGCTATCTATTTGAGATTTTTTCTTTTCAATGTATACTGTTTTGAGGTTCTCTCAGTATACGGATGATTCGGATAAACAATAATTAGCGGCATGTATACTGATAGGTATGTATGTAAGACTGATGATGTCAATCAATATCATCACCTTATGACTTTGTGTATTGTAATCATGTACAGCCTGGGCTCTAACTTTCGTAGCGAAACAGTCCGTCATCTTTTCTCATACTTTTCATTTGATTTGATTTACCCACGTCCACAACTAAGGTGATCTCGGGGGTTTTGGTAGGATTTAGAGACGGTATATGAATGAATGTAGGCTCTACATGATACATAAGAGAGAGAGAGAGAGAGAGAGAGAGAGAGAGAGAGAGAGAGAGAGAGAGAGAGAGAGAGAGAGAGAGAGAGACAGGAGAGAGAGAGAGAGACAGACAGACAGACAGACAGACAGACAGACAGAGAGGGAGAGAGAGAGAGAGAGAGAGAGAGAGGGGGAGGAGAGAGAGAGAGAAACAGAGAGACAGAGAGAGAGAGAGAGAGAAAGAGAGAGAGACAGACAGACAGACAGACAGACAGACAGAGAACGGACTAGAGAGAGAGAGATTTAGAGAGAGAGAGAGAGAGAGAGAGAGAGAGAGAGAGAGAGAGAGAGGGAGAGAGAGAGGGGGAAATTTTGGAGATAGAGAGAGAGAGAATGTTTAGAGAGAGAGAGAGAGAGAGTCAAGAGAGAGAGAGAGAGAGAGAGAAAATGTAAGAGAGAGAGAGAGAGAGAGAGAGAGATGGGGAGAGAGAGAGAGAGAGAGAGAGAGAGAGAGAGAGAGAGAGAGAATAAACCGTTCTATGCATTATATGAAATGTGTAGAGAGAGAAGTATACTAGTAGTATCATATTATTATTATCATACATGCTAGCTTAAAAGCAGGTTCTAGATCTTCATCCGAATCTAGATCTGAGTCTATATCAAATTTCTACTGAATTATCGCTCACGATAGGCTTGAACTTGTCTTCCTATCTGTTTATTTATTTAATCGTGTTTTGTTTATTAGTCACAGACGGGGTTTTTTCGGTCATAATGATCCTCTACTAGATCTAGATTTATATTTAGATCTAGATCTGTACAAATCATGGTGTGTCCATAATAAGCTATTTGTTCATTAGTGCAGTCTGAATTAATGTAGTTATTATATTTTCAACTTTTTTGGAATGAATGGAAATCAATAGGTTCATACAACGCTATACATAATGTTTTAGCAGGTATGCCCATTTTTAAGATTTTTTCAATGCCGCATGAAAATCTGATTCAAGTCTCGCTCTTCGTCGATCATAACAAAAAAGACATCGTCTGCTCAAAATTGTCAAGTTTTTGGACTACACATGAACCTGTTTTGAGAAAAAAGCTTCTAATTTTTCCAGCTGGAAAGAAAAATCTGAGGTGAGGTCAAATGTAAGAGAGTTTGGTGACAAACGCAGACCGAATTTGATGACAACTCTTTTTTCTTTTTTCTTTACGTTTTGTCCAGATGGGGCAATTAGTTGACGAGTGTAGATCTGATGGTGATTATATCCCCATTGTTCATAATGTGTTAAAGCCCGGCTTTTTCGTGAAAAGCATAATGATGATGAATGAATAAACCGTTCTATGCATTATATGAAATGTGTAACCGTGTTTGAATATTTTACTGTAAGACGCACCGAGTGGATTCGTTATTATTCATTATTATCATCAGCATTACTCACACGAATATGTCTTGGATTATAAAACAGACGTACATACAGACAATAATAATGTGCAGACCTCAAAACACATTTACACGCCTTCCAACCCATCCCCACCCTCCCCTTCAAAAACACAAAAAACAAACAACCCAGTCTTTTTTAAGATTAATGGGACATAACCCAATAATAACACTGAGAATTTGTCAACAGAATTATCTTTCATCTTCTTACCGAAGATCCTAATACAGGGGTCGTCAAATTATTATTATTTTTCAAAGAGGCCTCAGGCCCCATAACTGACATAAAACCAATCGTTGGCTGTTCAATACAACACACTTTCACCTGTCACCTGTCACCATGGATGTGTCAGTCCGTTGGTGCCCCACTCATTGTCACAACAGGCTGATATCTGTTCCAGTCTCTGTTTGATGACTCGTAAATTTATCGAAGCAGAGAACAACGTACTGTTTGAAATACATAAAAAAGGCCCAAAAAAAACAACGAACCTATCGATTTATAAATAGACAGAATGGAAAAAAATGGTGAAAAATAAAGACAACAAACAAATTACCAAAAAAATCATCAAATGAAGGGATGTTGTAATAAGATAGTTATATCAGACTTAGTGCTCACATGTCTGAATCTCACAAATAAAGCAGCAAAAAGATATTGAGATTAATGATAATGCTGACATGGCGGCGAGCCAGACGTACTCATCTCGCGGGCCGGGATCTGCACTGGCCGTAGTTTGGTGACCCCTGTTCTTTCTTTCTCTCTTTATCAGCTCCCTCATTCTATCTTCCTGATGTGGGTTTAAATGTCTCAAATGATCTTTCTCCAGGCTGCCCTGTCCTGACATTTTCTGTTTCCTTCCGTGAAAGTTAAATTTGCGTTAATGCCTTCTTTTATATCCTCTTCCCACTTTCTCCTAGGTCTGCCTTTGGTCTTTTACCTTGAGTTTTAGCACTGTATACTGATTTAGCTATTCTATTGTCATTCATTCTGTTTACATTTGCCCAAACCATCTTAGTTTTTATGCTATCTGCTTTGTTTTGATCTCTTATTGTTGTGTTTCTGATTTTGTCTCTTTTAGTTTTCCCTTACTACTCTTTCTTAGATATTTCATTTCGGCTGCCTGACTCTATTGTATTCCCTACTGAGCCAGGTTGTCTGAGGTCCAGGTTTCACTGCCAGGCAGAGGAGAGTAGATGGGATAATTGCACTTGCTTGTTTGATTCTCTGGTGTTTCCTCTACTGCCATTTTGGTTTTGTGTTGACAGTTCTTGTTTACCTACAAAGCAATTTAGGTTTGCATTTACTCTCATTGTTCATAATGTTGATATCTAGATTTTGGTTATATATTGCAACATTGATACATTTGATTCTCTGAGCTGATTTCTACTCTCTTAGTTTTCCCTTTGAGTTAATCATTACTCCTAAGTGATTGTAGGATTTGAACTTGTTTAAATTCTCCCTGCCCAATTCTCTACTCACTTTGTGTTTTAGATTCCCTTCTATTAAATATTGCTCTTGTTTAGAATGTTTTCTTTGCATTTACTTCTCATTGTTCATATTATTTGTCTAATTGTCATGTTATCTTGCACACTTCTTCCTGGTCTTTTGGTGTTTTTCCCTCTTACCCATTACTAAATCTCATTGGCAAATGAAAGCTTCTTGATACATTTATTGGTTTGAGCTTGAGCATTCCATACCTTTCATTCATTTTCTTCATTTTTGAGATTGTCCTTTTTGGACTTCCCATCCATAAATGTGATAGTTTTTCTGCCTCTCCCCTTGGTTTTTAACATAAACTTGAGCTCCTGATTTAGAATACAACCCTGAGATCTTACTGTCCTATATCAACTGTTGTTCAGATACGATTCAAGCTGTCTCCTTTCACTTCTCAACGTGTCACATGTTGGTTTATTGTAGAAAGCTTTTGATTTCTTTAATTGTTCCTGTTTTGCTTTCCTAACTTAAATATTGCTCTATCCTCTGTTGTGTTCTTTTAAAGAATGTCATTCCACCAGGTTCTTCCCTCCTCACAGTGTCAAATTTGCCTTCTTCTAAGTCAATAAAACAGAGGTGCAAGTCAAGTTTAATAGTTTCTCCCAAATAATCTCTATTTTAGCTATCATTAGAATGTTTTATTATTTGTCTAATTGTAAACATGTTATCTTGCACATTGTCTTCTTTACCTGGTCTAAATCCACATGTTATTCTTCAGGCAAAAATGTTTCATCAATCTGATCCTATTACTACTCCATTACTTAGTCTCATTTCCAGAATACTGGCATACACTTTTCCTGGTATCTTTGTTTGGTCCATAGTGGTATCCCGTGGGCTTATAGTTTGAGCATTCCATAGGAGGCCTTGAGTCCTTTGACATCTACTCCTGAGAAGATATTGAATTGGTACATTTTCTATTCCTGTTCCTTTTTTCCAAAATGTCTTCTAGCAACAGTCCATGTTTGGTGTCTTTTCCACTCTCCAAGCAGGGTATATCATTGTATATATTACTTTGAATCAGGTTGTTTTTGGATAAGCAGGGATTAGCCCACTCCCTCTGGTAGGGCTGCTACCTTGAGGCTCCTACTTTGTTATTTTCTATCAAGGTTAACTCCCTTAGCCTTTAGTTTTTCTGTCAGGGTTAACTCCTTAACCTCAGTCAAGACCGACCTCCCAGGCTTGGTTTTTAATCCTTTTACCTGTCCACTGGACCCCTGTCCTAAAACAATTAATTGTATTAGCTTAATTGAATTAGGTTTTGTGACCCCTTTCCTAATACAATTGGTATTACCAATGTCACACTTTCAGATTTGGCTGGGCTCTCTCTCTCTCTCTCTCTCTCTCTCTCTCTCTCTCTAGCTGTCTCTCTCTCTTCTCTTCTCTCATTGAGATATCTCTCTCTCTCTCTTTTTTTCTCTCTCTCTCTCTGGATTATTCCTGTTACTTCTCTCTCTCTAATCTCTGATCTCTCTCTCTCTACTCCTTTTTTTATATTTTAGTTCTCTCTGGAGGGCTTTTCATCGAAAGTCTCTTGGAAAATGCCTCTCTTCTCTCTCTCTCTCTCTGTTTCTCTCTCTCTCTGATTTGTTGTTCTTGTCGTCTTAATTGGCTCTCATTACTTCTCCTTTGGTCCCTCTCTCCCTCCCTCTCCCTCTCTCCCTCTCCCTCTCCTTGTTCCCTCTCCCTCCCTCCCTCTCCCTCTCCTTGTCCCTCTCCCTCTCTCTCGCTATCTCTCTACGTCTCTTTTTGTTTTGTATTGAGCATGCTTTGGTCCTTTCTCTCTGCTCTTCATTGTTTTTCGAGAACAGCTTTTGATTTTTTTCCCTCTTTGATTTTCTCCCTGCTCTTGTTCGTTTGAAATCTCTGTTTCAAATGGGGTCTTCCCACTTAGATGTCCTTTTTTGTCTTTCCATAAACAGAAATATGAATGATTTCCTACTTTATTTGATATGCCAAAGTTGTCTTTTTTTCTCTCTCAAATAATATCGTTGAGCATCCTGTAAGATGATTTTAAGTGTTGATGATATCTGATTATTTGGTTTTAGTTTGTGTTATTTTGTTTGTTTGAAAAGAGGGGGGAGGGTATTCTTACTTCTGCAGTAGGGGAGGCTGATGTTGCCTGTTCCTTCGATTTGTTGTTATTGTCGTTTAATTAATCAGGCACAACTTTATCTTCTTTTTTGTTGGGGTTTTTTTCTTTGTTTTTGTTGTTGCTGATCTTTTTTCTACACTTGATCATTCTATCATTGAATGATTTCAAATTTTTATTTGGATATGCAAATTCCGCTTATTGTTGCCAACAGCCATATAATCTGGTTATTTGGGGGGGAGAGATAATATGTATTATATTTTGTTCTCATTTAATATGTTTTCGATCCGATATTTGGCACACTACTGACGGTTCTAATGATGCTCTACCATTTCATTTGACATTTATGTCAAATCGCTTGTACAACCTTCCAAAATATCTTAGTTGTGAAAATGGAGCGAACCTTTACCTATTATATATTTGCGTTGTTTTATTGTAGCCACTGAAGTTTATTTGTTTGTTGAGGCTTCATTTCCGCCACGCCCCCACACACCATTTCCTCCCGTTGTGAAGACGATGTCAAATGAATTTGAACTGTTGGTCACCATAATTGACTAGATCTAGATTTTTTTTAAAATTAATGCCATCTTGGCAGGAGCTGGAGGAAGTTGTTTTCAAAACCTTTTATTGTTTTAACTATAAGTTAGCACGGAAGCTGTTTTTTCCTCATTCAATTAATTTCGAGTGTTATTCAGCACTTGATTGTTGCCAAATTATAATACATTCCAACTTAGTTTCTATTTCGCTCAGTAATTTGATATAGACTTAATTGTTTTTTGTTTCACTCATTTTTTACATGTGGTGTTCACTAATACTATGTTTCTGCACCTTTCTTTCCTTTTTTTTTTACCTTCCTTTCTAATATTCTATGAATATCGAAAGAGTGTAACTTATCACTACATAGGTTAGTTCTTTTTTCTTGTCCCTTCATTTTTAGTTTCTCGGGAACCTTTAAGTATGTTTACAATAGGTTGTTGTTGTTTGTTTGTTTGTTTTCTGTTGGCTGTGCGCACGTTGTTTTGTTTTTTATTTATGAGGAAAATGTGCTTAAATTGCACTGTTATTCTTCAGTGGCAAAAATCTATAAGTTTCTCTCCATTGAGAAGTAAAGGCCTCTTCTTAAATACCTGGTAACTCCTGATAGGTTGTTGCCTACTCTAGCGAAATCCCCCATTAATTCCACCCTGCAGCTAGCCAATTTCGAAGATATCTTTTTTAAATGTCCTGTTTGGTCCATATTATAATCTTATAATGGTGAAGGTGAAGAAATCAGCCAGAGAATCCAAAAACCATCTCCTGCTCTAAATCTTTGACATTTAGAGGTAAACAAGAATTGGTCCACAAATAAAATGGCAGTATAGAACAGTCCATGTTCCTCTATGGTAGAGTCTGAAACATGGACCTCAGACTGTACGGAATACAGTAGAGTACAAGCAACAGGGAGAAAGATCATTTCGCCACATCTAAACCCATACGCCGGAAGGTAGAATAGATACTGATACAGAAAGAAGAAATAACAATTATTATTAGATGAACCAACTTTTCGAGATGCCGGTATTGTTTATATTTACTGAGTGTGAGTATTGAAAGTGCAATGTCTATCCAGGCGAGAGAGTAAAGCACATTGTGCACTGTACTATCATTGCTGCAAAAATTTGCTCCCCTCTCCCACTCCTCCTCGATTTAAGGCACACAAGCATAACAAAGATGTTATAGGCCTACAGTAAATTAGTCAAAGACAAGTCCATCCTGAGTCAATGATTTCAGATTTCTCTCCTTATTATGCTGTTCATCTCTCTCTCTCGACTACTGTGAAGCGTTCTGCTGTTGGAATCTGTAGAACATTGATGTTGTACTCGAATACCATTACTCTAAACTGTACACTTGGGATATCTCTGTCTCGATGATAAAATATCATGAACAAATGAAAGTCTCTGTAAGCTCTTGATGGATGGTCTCTCTCTATAAAAACAGCATCTCCCTTTGTCAAATGGACTAAATATTCTCATTATGATGGATGAGTGTAATCATGTCTTTGGCAGGACTAAAGAAACAGTTGAACAAGGCCTCCCTCAGGGTTAGTCTATTTTTATAATAAGCCTCTAGTCTATAGAAATGTCGAAATGTAGGTCTCGAGTTTCCTCCCATCTTGGTCAGTTGCTCTTAGGTAATAACCTTCCCTCATAATAATTTATTTATCTGATACTAACAATATAGCCCTCCCTCCCTCTCCTCATACCACATTACAGACACAATTACTCTTAACTCAGTTTTCTGTTTAAGATCTAGAATCTAGATCATATTGTCTGAAAGAATGGGATCATTCTTTATAATGGTCAGAGAACATCTCACTCAACTGACGTTTTGTCTGTTGAAATCTAGACTAGTCTTAACTCTTATATATTTCTTGTAGATCTAGTCTACATTAAATGATTAAGATCAAGAGCTAAAGAATATAGCGATTGATATTTTAGGCTTTTCATCGAAAGACTGCATATATGAAACCCTTGAGAAAATTATGTCATATTGTTGTGTCAGTTGTAAATATTAGAAGGATCATAGATTTTGTTTTGTTTTTGTTTTGTGTTTTTTTTGTTGTTGCTTCTTGTTTCTTTTTTGATGTTTTTTTTAAACTTTATCTTCTTTTTCGAGAGTTGGGAGTGATAGATTTTGTTGGGGTTTTTTTCTGGCTTGTTTTTGTTGTTGCAGTCTTGGTCATGTTTGCCACAAGTGGTTTGATTTTTGCTAATGTGATTTTTTCAGATTATTGAGAAAGTGAATATAACTCAGAATGACCATCTTCTTTATTTGATATGCCAGAGATGACATTCCGAAATCAAATTTCAATGTTGCTGACAGCCATATAATCTGGTTGTTTGGGGGAGAGATAATAGAATATTGCCAAAGATGCGTAACAAAGGTACTTATGGGAGCATTTTTGGCACACTATTTTATCTAGTGATGCTGTATAGTATGTATGATCACAATTAACTGTAATTTTAACCTTGGAAAAGAGACACTCTAAGGTAATCAATATCCAGAACCTTATAGATTGAGGTAAAAGTCTGATTACGATTAATGAGTTTGCAGGAATCACCGTCACACCGCATGATAATGTCATTGGCCGACGATTGTAGCAGACTTTTTGTTCTTTACCTTTGGCTTCCGCCACGGTTTCTTTCCCGTTAAGTTATCAATCTGAATTTGAACTTGGGGCCGTTGTGCGATATAGCTTGAACATAGATTTTTTTTAATGCGATTGGAAAAGGTTAGGAGGAATTGTTTTGAAAGGCAGTTATTATAAATGAAATATGTAACCCTTTGTGCATTATGCAAAGCTGTTTTTTACTGCAAATTAATTTCTTGTGTGTCATGGGGCATGATGCACAATTGTCATAGTAAACAATTCCTGCTGGTTTTCTATAATAATGGAGCATCATTCTTTTTGTTTCACTTTGTTATGAAAGAACAATAATACTGGTGGGACAGAGTTGTTATGGTTTGAGAGAAAGAGCTGTTGTTGTCTAGAGATAGGGGAACTTGTCACTATACAGTTAAGACACGTTTTTCTCAACTCAAAGGTCGTGGAACCTTTAAGTATGTTTACAATAGGTTGAAAAGATTTTGCTTTTTAATTTTATATTATAAATAGTTAAATTTTATGAGGGTCACCCCCCCCAGCTTAGCAACGCAGTAAGCAAATTCTTAAATTGCAACTCTGTAGGTTTCCCATCACCATCTCCACCCCTCACAGCCAGTTCTGAGTTTTAAATGTCCTGTATTAATATTACAAGCTTGGATGATGACTTCAAGAAATCAGCAGACTTTGTTTTGAATTTGTCAAGAAATTTGCATTTAGAGGTTTGTTATTGTCCACACAAAATGAAGGTAGTCACTCAGAAACATTAAATTAAAAGTCATAGATTGAGAGAAGAATTCAAGATTTGTTTTTATTTAAAATGTTGAAGAATTTCATTATACCTCTTCAATTTTTATGGCCTAAGCGTATTGACGTCTTGGTTAAATTAGTTGAAGAACTGATCAGAACAGAACTCATGAATTTTCTTCAGATAAAATAATCCAGGTATTGTTTTATTTGTTGAATACCATATGTGTAATGGATCTCATTAGTGTTCTAAATTCTAAAGCTAAAACCAATTTGTAAAGTGTTCAGGCACTTGAAACATTACATGTGAATATTAACGGCCCAGAGATTCAACAATTGAAATAATTATTTGTTTGCCTATTGTCTTTGTCATCAAAGTATGTACATAATTTATTGATAATGAATCAGATGTTGTCTTGGGGGGGGGGGGGTTCATTAAGAGTCACTGAATGTATCCAATTCTGTTTCCTTTTTTTTTTTATTTAATTTATTAGAATGCCTTTCCGTTTTTTATGGAGTTTGAAGTATAATGTATCATTTTCTTAATTGTATAACTCTCCCTTATGCATTACATTTTGATGAGCAGGTTAATTTCTTATTCTCTGAATATAAGTCATGATTGGCAAGAAATTTCACTTCAAGTATATATGCTACAATATACATGCACTGTTTTCAGCTTCCAGAGCCAAACTGAGCACTCGTAATGCGATTTCCAAAATTCGTGGTCAAGAACAAAAACTATTGTATCCACAACCAGAGGGGACGCTAGGAGAGTCTATGATTCGTTATGGCACTGATTTAGGAGTCGAATCCTTGTTTGGTAAGTGATAGCATTGCTCCAAGTGTTTCTCAGTGGAAATTCACTCTTTGTTGTTAATTTTTTGGGAGAAGGGAAATGTGTTTGATATTTGAGAACTTAGGCAAACCTTATCATTTTAAAGGTTTTTATGCTTTCCACAACAATATGGGGGAAAGAATCACATGTGTTGCATACTTCTTTAAATCTAGCCCGAGGAAGTTCTAGTTATTATCCAGTTTCTACATATATGTAATTTGAGACGCGTGAAACTCAGTTGATAGAGTGTCTAATTACCATCCAAGAAATCTGGGCAAAAGATGGCAGCTAGGTCTATTCAGTATTTAGACTCTGCAACAGTAAAGACGGGGTGGATAGCAATGGGAAATTACCACATTATACCGTTTAATAGACAAATCTGGACTCTATTCCTGGTTATAATACACTCAACTCTGAGTATGGGACTTAACTTCAATTACATGTCATTCAGCTTAGTGCTTTCCATGCAATTTTCAGTTCAGATCACATTCTTTTCCTTTTGTGACATATTATTGTCAAAATTATTTGTTGTTGATAGCAATGATCCATGCTTGTTAATATACAGTTCTCTCAAATGTTTCAAAAGGAAAAGAAAATTATTTTTTATTCTTTCTATTTTCTTCCTTCCATCTCATTTTTGGTATGTTTCATCTTTTCTTCTTTTACATCTTTTTGGTGGAAGATTGTTTGTGCAACTGCTTTTTTGTTGTTGTTCCAAGTCTCTTACCATCTCCACCTCACCTGGGAAGGGTTTGTTTATAAATTTCATTGGGGCGGGGTGGTTCTTTTTTTACTTGATGTCATATTTTCCTTCTGTCATTCTGACTGTATTCTATTATTGTCTCGATTTTCCAGGTCCATGCTTAATCGAAGCTGGTGAATCCTTCAAACATTTAGCGGAAATTAAATACAACTTGGAAGACAATGTGAAACAAACTTTCCTAGAACCTTTGAATATTCTTCAGACAAAAGATCTGAAAGAAGTGAATGTAAGTTGAACCCTTTGAAATCAAGGTCTTAATTGTAACAGTTAATTAAAGAGTGAAATAAAACAAAGATGGTGATGTGGCGAAGGAGGAACGTGTACACGTCAGGCGTATATTGTTGCCATTATGTCATTGCCTTCAAAAGCAGGTTGAGTATTTGCTTTTTCTGTTTGCCTGCAAAGTAAATCAAGAAGTTACATAATTGAATTTGATGGATTTTTTCCGCTCTGATTGTAGCAACATTACATTTTAAAATTCAGTTTTAAAATGTCGATAGTGATTCCACATTTTTGTGTTTTGGAAAAGTGGGGTGCAGGAGGGCACAATGGTGAAAGATAGGAGGAGAGTTCAAAAATCAACGTATTCTTGTTATTTGTAATGTAAATTGGTGTAAAATGTATTTATGTATATTCCTATATCATTTGATCTTAATTAAAGTATTTGATCTTTTTGGGATGTGGGGTCAAAAATAAGGTCATACGGTGTTAGTCCTGTTTGTTTTGCCTATTATATGGTGAGATTGTGTTTGTGGACTAACTTATTAGTTATTATACTTTCTCCTGTTGCTTTCAGCACCATCGCAAGAAGTTATCAGGGAGAAGGCTAGATTATGACTGCAAGAGGAGAAAAAAGGATAAAGGTAAGCCTGCTATCTGCACGTGTCCATTGTTTAGATTATTTTGATTTTCATTGACTTGTAATGTCCGGTTGTATTGTGTTTTGTTTCTTCTTTACCTTCCTTTTCCTTAATTCATTTAACGTTTTCTTCTTAAAAACGTTTTCCATACCTTTAGTTATATTCCTCTTGTTTGTTTTGTATTGATATGTTTTATTTTATGGTGTTATTTTTGGATATCGAGTTGTATTCCTGTTTGATTGTGCAATATTATGTCTATAGATATATATTTGTATTTAAATATGTAGATTGTTTCTTGTTTTGTACATCAACTGATTTAATATTTCTAATCCTATGTTTCAATTTGTAGATCAGTAACAATGTATCTTTTATTACTTGTTTTTATGTTGTGGATTTTTTTTTGGAGGGGGGTGTTGTTCTTTGTATTGATTTGTTTGTGTGTCCTACATTGATTTGTTTGCATTTTCTTTCATTTAACACCTTAAAGAAGTCCATGATTTTTCTGTTTCATAAAACTTAACCAGCAGTGACATTACAAATGTTATATAACAAGTATCCAGTCAAAAGATTGATAAGCTCACTTTTCACATTCTTTGACCTTACTATCAATAATCAATTTAACCTCATTGCTTTACCAGTTTAAGATTTATTCATAATTAATGAAAGTAATAGAGTTGAGGTCTCTGATGTTTCTTGAATATTTCCACATTGTTTTCCTTTGCACTGTTATCATTTCATATCCTGTTCTCTCCAACCAAAGGAGGTAAGACTTTCTCTCATTATTTAAGCCTTTCTTTCTTTTCTTCTTTTCATTCAAATTGTTTTTTTCTCCATTCGTATTGTTTTGTCTTGGGTACGAAGAGAGAATTGTATGAAAGAAGGCTGTATAACATTGACTTAAATGTGAATACATGTGAATACATCATTGACATCTTTCTGTATATCATCATAGTGCATGATAGTATATAAATACACATGTAAACATTAACTTTATTAGGTAGGACCCTGTGCAGTGTACATAAACATGATTAAAATTGGCTACTGTTAGTAAATTTTAAAGGCCTGTCTCATACATTCTCTCTAATAACACAACCTAATAGGGGATTACATTACCACTGTGAGAAAGAAAGAAGAAAGAGGGATAAAAACAACTATTATTTAGAAGCCATATACTAGGCATTATTTCTTGATGATTTCTTTTTAAATCATTATTGCTTTTTTATATACACTGTTATCGCCTGGGCTTTATTTTAAATTCATCGCAATTCATAAGATTTCATTTTTGTGTGTGTCTGAATGTGGCCCTTTGGTACTAAAATCACTGGACTGGAAGTAAAGTTGTGCTTCTTGTGAAAGTGTTGAGTATTTGTATTTCATGTTTGTCCTCTTAGTTCCATTCAGTCAGGGCTGCTTTTTTTTTACGCCTTTGTTTACACCAAAAGTAATACATTGATGCAAATGATTTAATCTGGTATTTCATAATGGGACAGGTGGGTGGAGGTATCTGCTGATAATTTCTTGTTCCATGAGTGCAGATGTAAATTTAGTGCCTTTCAGTAGACATACATATAATTGTGTTTAAAATAAAGGGACAATTTTCAAAGTGGGATCGTCAGAATGGATTTTTTGTTTGTTGTTTGGGTTTGTCATTGTTTCCTTGTCTCTCTTCTAAAATTTTCCTCGCATGCATGTCGATAAGCCTATAGTTTCCACTATTAACACTCTCTTCTGTTGTAAATGATTGAAATCAGTTAGTAGTAGTATGGCTTGTAAACATTATAATATCATATCCTTAACTGTTGATTTCTTCTGGACAATATGTCACCCGTATGTTCATCGTCGGCCTTCTGGCTATTGTTCTGTGTCATCGAGTAACAAAAGAAAAACAATTATGGCTTAGTTCGATTGTTTTATTGGACCGGGTCCTTTTCTTTATTATTCAATCATGTGCCATACACATCTAGAATAGAAAGCATCCTTTCCTCTAAGGCCAATTTTCGAAGGAAGAACTCAAATTTCCACAGCTTTATGGTCCAACCATTTGTTGTCAAATAAGTTCTTTGAGGTTAGCAGTCAGACGCTGTACAAGGCGTCAGATTGGCTGAAAGTGTGGGCCCAAAAATAGACATTATTCAGCTAAGTAAAACGTGAGGCAGCCTTGTACGGCGTGTGTTAACTGGTCATGCCTTACCCCACCACTCCCTCCCCTCCCCACCCAGGGTTGTTTTTTGTTTTTTGTGAGTTGAGTTGAAAGTTCTGTGTTCATGCTCAGTGGTGGAATTTTACAAAGTTGTGAAGATGTTCTAAAGTTCTTGGTGTCTTGCCTGAAGTACGCTGTCAGCTTTTGCTTATTGTTTGGAGTTTCAATCTGGCTGCTCTGTGTCTGCCTATTGTTGGATGTGTATGTCGATGGTCTTTGCTCCCATTCAGGCTGGAGGTTGTTGTTGTTGTTGTTTTTATGGAGGTGTTTTTGGTTGGGTTGGCTACTGTTGTATCATATCACATATATGATGCGTTGTAGCTGTAGCTGTACCGTAGTGTTGTGAGATTGTAATCATAATGACACTGGTTCAAACCCCCACGACTGGCACAGTTGGGTTGGGGGTTTTTTTTTTTCACAACGCTGTACTCCCCGAGGAAATGTACATCACTCTACGGTCCTCACTTGACTCATGTGTGAATGTGTAGCTATAGGTAGAAAAATTATCTTGCCAGAGCGTTAGTACGAAAAGTTTTACAGGCTTGTGTACTTATGCCCCCCACCCCAATCCACCCGGGAGTTGGGAAGGACTTTAAATGAAATGGCCTGCTGTGGGATAAAGGATGGTACAGTCGGCCTGATATGGCCTCTAAATCCATCTTTTATCCTTATCTTTATCATAATTAGTGAGTCGTAGGGCTAGCAAGTCTATCAAGTTATCTATCGTGCCAGTCAGACGTGTTCCTTGTGGTTGGCTTCCGTGTTGCTTGTGGTTTGTTGTTGACTTTCCTTTTTCTTCCTTATTTCATCCTTTTTTTATGTATTTAATTTTCTTTATACAAAGTAGTAGGATGGTTATGATATGTGTGGATAGTATTACAGTTGGTTGGTGTCTATTGCTATTTAGTCCGTTTGTTGTTAATATTCAACTCGCCATGTGCACAGTTGGTTTCTTCCCGCTATTCTCTGTTTGCCTTGCACTCGAGCCCTTTGGTCTTTGATCCTCTGTTGATTTCCCTCCCCCACACTCCCTGCCTCACACCCCCCCCACCCTCTCTTCTCACCAAGGCCTATTGGCGGTCTTTTGTGTTTGTCGCGGTTCACTATTTCCCTCGCTAGTCGTGATTGGTTTGTCAACATTGTTTTCAGGACTGTTTAAAAATAGTTTCTCTCTTTTTTCCTTTTTATTTGTATTCTCCTCCATCTTCTGTCTCGGTGACATTGAAATGGTGTGACGTGGACCCACGTTTTTTGTTTGTTTTTTGGGTTTTTTTGGTGTTGTTTTTTTTAATAGCAAAGGTCGTAGCAGTAGGGTATTCACCTTTTCTATGTGTTTCTTTTAACACCGACGATTAGTAGGCTATGATATTTTCTTTTTCTTTTCTTTGCTATTGTAACTGTAGGTCGAAACAATGGCATGGATTATAGCGCGTCACAGTGTGTTTAGCTGATTCTGCTTTTGTTGAAACGAATGACTTATGCGTGTAAGTGAGAGTATGTATGTGTGTGTGTGTGTGTGTGTTTTGAGATGGATAGGGTTATGGAGGGGGAGGGGGCACAGTTTTTGGGGATAATTGGAAATGGAAGCATTGTATTTAGGGAATGTGATTTGTGCCTTAGGGCAAGTGGGGGGGGGGGGGGGGGGTGGGGGCTTAATGCATCGATCGTTGTACGATATTTTGTTTTCTTCTGCAATTATGAATATTATTATGTTCTTACTACTGGTGGCTGGGTCTTACAGTTGTCACGTTTTCTTCTTTTTCCTTTCACAAGATTCCAATTTACACTATACAACAAACGGATTCTCTGTGTTGCTACTAGGTCTGAAATGCATGCTTTGGTTAATGGTAATGGGGGTGTCTGTCACATTTGAGAAATTAGCCTATCCGCTGCATAATCAAAACGTGGACGTATGATTAAAATGTTGGTGCACTTGTATTATACTTATATATGTATATTATAAGGATTTGTATGTAGATCATGGTTGCGTTTTTGTCTCGTTTTATATTATTATTTGTTTGCTTTGGGTCTCGTTAATTTATTTTTATTATTATTTTGAACGATGTCTTTTCTTGTGTATGGGATTATCTAAATATAAATCCTTTCAAGAATAATTTATTTTTATTATTATTTTGAACGATGTCTTTTTGTGTATGTGGGATTGTCTAAATATAAATCCCTTTCAAGAACATATTATGAGAGAGAGATAGATGTTTTAGAAAATCTCACGCAAAGCAAAAGAAGACAAAATTGTCATCATCTCTCTTGTTTGGTTGTTTAAATGTTTGAGTTGTAACTTACAAGAACAGATTTACAAAATTCCTTAAATTTCTTTTTTAAAAATGTTCCCAAAAAATGTAATCAGTATTCACGAACAAACTGCAAATCTTAACGTTCACTTCTATGTAATGATTAACTCACCAACTGGATCTACACTGGACAATGAAACACCATAAAATAACGGCTGTCCCTGTAAGTACTTTCTTCTTTTTTATAGCCCATCCGTAGTCACGTCTTATACACATCGGTAATGACCGGCCCGCCCCCCCTCCCCCTAGTATTATAATGACATGCCTGTTCATTTATCACAAGTTTATGAATGTCGTTGTGTTGTCTTTTTTTTATTATCTCTTTCTCATTTTTTGTATAGATTTATTTTTAGATTTGCAAAAAAGTACATGACTTCAATAATCGGTTTGTTTTCCACCTTTTGTGTTTTCTTTTCTTTTTCTTCTTTTATTTTTCTTTTTGAATTCATCATTTCAGCCACCGGAGGTAGTATATTTGTCTTTTCGCATTTTCAATCAAAATTTTGCGCCGCCCCCCACCTTCCTCATCTTTTTCCCAGATAGCATGCATGGTTTCTTGCAGTATATCATGTACTAGGGTTGTTGTTGGTGGCTTCTTCTTTTTTTTCGTTCGTGTTTAGATTTTTATTCTTCCCCTAAGCACGCTCTTTTTATTTTGTTTTTCTTGTGATTTAAAAAAAAAAATTATTTGCTGTTATGGCATGCAAGGGAGTTGGTTTTGGCTTTGCCAATTCGTGTTTTGATGTGCTACAAAGGAGAAAGACTTGTGTCCTTTGTTGATATTGATGTGAGAATCCAAGTCCTATTATGCATTGGCTAGTTGTGATGGAAACTGTAGCTGACTGTGATGGTGATAAAATACATTGTTATAATATTTTATTAGCATTATTGTGTCGTGGTAAGACCAGAATGTTCAGTAACAACAGTGTTTGTGGTGCTCTCTCTCTCTCTCTCTCTCTCTCTCTCTCTCTCTCTCTCTCTCTCTCTCTCTCTCTCTCTCTCTCTCTCTCTCTCTCTGTGTGTGTGCCCACCCTGTCTGTCCTTGTCGTCCTCTCCATCACTTGGTAGTGGCAGGCTCCTCGTCATGGACAGCCCTGGTGTGTGTGTGTGTGTGTGTGTGTCTCCTCGTCACCTCACCCCATCGCTATAATAGCCCACGTGCATTCAGTGAGCGGCATCTCCTTCGATCCTTCTTTCGCAACGGACTGCCGCCTCTCGGGATTTGTATCCTCGAGACGCTGAATGCGCGCCCCGAAGCTGCACTACAGTGTTGTGTTGGTGTATAGGCAGTCTCTCATCAAGCCAAAGACAGCCAAATGCCGTCTTTGTTGCTCTGCGGATGGTGACAGTGGGGCTTACTCCTTTCCTTCCTTCTTTTAAATTCATCATATTCTCAACGTTGTCACAACTTGTCCTTTCCTCTTTGTTATTCACCCTGAGATCACCGCGTTTGGTGTGTGTGTGTGTGCGCGTGCTAAATTCCAGAAGAAACACTTCTTTAGCTGAATTGTGAGTGTGTGAGAGAGTTTATCTGACTCTTCTGGTCCACGATATGCGATGCTCTCGGGAAGAGAGACAAGTATGAAATACCATTCCCCCACCCCTTTTTTCATTCTTTTGTTGGTGAAATAAATAAAACGATGACTAAATGACCTCTAAGAAACAACGTTGGCAGACATGTCTGGATAGACAAATCATTACTGACATTCAATCTGGCCTTTGCCAAGATCACACCGACGACTCTCTTCTATAGTACAGTCGGATATTTGTGATTGAAGCGAACTTCCGGTCAACGGATACAGGCAAGGGAATCGGATGTTCCTCCTTGACCGATGTTGGAGCATGGACTCTAAGCATGTTTAAAGCGTTATTTGTTGACGTTTTTTTAATTATTATTGTTATTATTATTAAATTATGTCCTATATTAGCTTGTCATTCACTTCTGATTAGCCAAGTCTATCTTGACTATCTTAGGCTAAAGATATGCTAAGCCCGTCCGAAATGAAGACAGTTGAAGGATACAAAACTATGAATATACTGCGCCCGCTATTTGTCGCCTTCATCATAATTTTTTATACTTTTATTATTTTATTATTGAAAAATTATGAATTCTGCTCGGATCTTGCCTAGAAATGTGGTCGCTCGTATCAAAAATGAAATCAAATTTTGTTTTGTCTGATCAACCGTTAAAAAGATATTGGCAGTGAAAAATCACCCCGCTAAGCCCGGTGACATCATAGTCAGCCAGCGACGCCATGCGTGAATGCCAGTTTCGTCCGTCTTGAAGTATAGAATGCAGCATGCGACACTTAAAATCCCGCTGTCCTCGAACAGGTGCCTGCAAGCTGGACTCAGTTAACTTGTCTGTCCGTCAAGTCTCTGTTTCATTTGTAATTAAGGCCTGCTCGGTTTTCATCCTTCGTTTGCTGTCTTCAAAGCGAGCTTAGTATATCTTTACCCTTACTTAACCTTTGATGACGTGCGTACAGGACAGGTAGGCGGTTAGATAGTGTTACTGGTAGGTCCTACTGCTGTCTTTTAACTCGTTCGTAGTATCTTTGATCTTCTTTTTTTCCCCTCTGAATTCACGTTGAGCTCATCGCACGTAGTGATTGAGGTAAACTTCAATGGAAACGAATCTCTGACAGTGACAGTCAAGTGTATCGGGTTGGTTATCTGACCTTTGACAACGTGTGTACGAGGCACGAGGAAAGGTTAGACATTAAATGATGTCAGCTGAATCGTGTCATGGACATGCATGCATGTAGGCCTACTTGTGGAGTGAACCCGCATGGTACATATTTTTTAGGTACACGTTTTGCGAGGGGCCAAGATGAAGGCGTGACCGGAAGTGTGCCAAAGTCTCACCGCCCAACCGATTCCCGATCCGTAGCGGGATTCCGTATGTAAGGTTTACCAGAGTAGAAGAAGAAGAGGAAAAGCCAACCAAAGAGAAGACAGAAAAGAAAAGGGGGGGGAGACAACCAAAATCCGTTGTGAAAGCAAACCACATATCCTGTGTTGGCGGTATTTAACCCTCTGACTTGTTTAAAAAGGGGAAGCAAAGGTAAACAAGAAGAACAACAACAAATATAGAAGTAGCTACACGTATTTGAAACATTCTCAGACAAATGTTTACTTTACTTTGCGCTTGTTGAAGACTACTTAGTCGTTTTAAAGGGTTTTTTTTTTTAACAGAAATGATAATAATTATAATAATGAGAGTTATACTAATAAGAATTATTATAATCTTCTTGTTTTTTGTTTAAATGTTCAGGGGAACCGTAGTCTCTCTATATCCAATGCTTTTTTTTCTTTTCTTTTTTTTTTTCCGAAGACTACATATCTAGGTAGGGGTTTAAAATTTGCCTTTATATTATATATGTCATAGTTGCAAAATGTTATAGCGCGGTGTATGCAACCCACCTTGAAAAAGTACGTATACGTGACCTCACTGTATATTTTAAAAGAAACACTAAGTTAGCGGTAGAGACTCAGACACAGAGATGGGTTGAACAGTTCGGAGACGCCATTCTTACTTCGTAAAAACTACCGTCACACCTCGCCAGAAAGGCCAGCGATCGGCTGATTTTTATTTATTTTTTTATTTATCCTAAAGTGAGTTAATTCAAGTTGATTTGCTACTGTTTTCTGGAACACTGTTTAACCGTTACCGTGCAACTTGGAATTAGTTTGCGCGGTCAGAGTCTGTTTTACGATTTGAGGAGGTTGACTGACTGGCAGAACTTACTTAATGTTAGGTGTTTGATGTCCACGCGGACGCCCACATCGCCATGCACAGCGAACCCAGTGCGGTACTTGGAATCGGCCATCGGGGTTTTCCGAATGGTTGAAAATCTACAGACCTTTAAACGAAGGCGCTCGGAGGAGTTGACCCATTGAGTGAAGTGCCACCTGGTAACATCGTCATGAATAACTTCCAGCTTAAACGTCCAGAACTAAAAGGAATCGCATCTACTACATATTATTATGTACTGTCTGAACTATCTCATTCATGACTTTTCGCGTCCCCCCCCCCCGTAGTAGACACACCCACGCGTTGTTCCCTTGAGGTAGTAATCCATAGGACAGTGGTCAAGTGGTTATTGGCGATCGAATCGTGCTGGATGGGAGTGGGAGGTTTAGATAGAAGGCTGGTGATTTGTTGGGGGGTTTTTTTTTACTCACTCACAGAGTTGCTTTTACAGACAGGTCTGTCTTGTCGTTGTGGTTAGTTTGGTAGGTGGATGACGTGCGCGGTTACTGGGTGGTAGGTCCCACGTCTTTCCTTCCACATCTTTCACCCATCTTTCATTAAGTTTCATCTTGCCAGGTTCTTCTTCTTTTCTTTTCTTTTCTTTTTTCTCGGTTTGTTCGTCATGTTTTATCTTGCAGTTTCCTCTCAATTTGTAATGAGATCACCGCATAATATGATGTAGGCAATGAGTTTCAACATAATTATTGTCGGATTTGTACAAATAGGTTACACAAAGGGTGTGTTTTGTTCTTTTTGGTTTTGTTTGTTTGTTTTGCCTCTTTTGTTGTTTTGTGTGTTGGGAAAGGGGGGTTGTTGTTGATCTCTTCTTCATAAAAAAAAATCATCTTAGTCTACGCGTAGTTAAGCTCACAGTATGTCTTGGTAGTAGATCCCATTTCATTTCTTTCATAATAGAATTTTTACTTTGCTGTTTCCTCTCAATGAACACTGAGATCACCACATGTGATGAACGGGGCAAACGTCAACGTTGAAATACAGAAGAAAGCTGTGGGGATATGGAATGTTATCATATTATTATTACTTTTATTAGATTATTTACCCTTCACTCCCGTCGGCGGTCGGTACTGGTACATTCTTTCATTCATCTTTCATATGTTGATTCCTCTTATTTCACCCATCGTGGAAAGGGGAAATTTCATTGAAACAAACAGCCCCCCTCCCCCAACGTCAAATGGGCTGTTGACGGGTGTTGCTGGTAGGTCCTATTTCTTTCCTTTCACTCTTTCACTTTGCTGTTTACTCTTACTCACCCTGAAATGGACGTTCTAAATTTGAATGATTCAATGAAGTCCCTCGTCCATTTTGGGTAGTGGGTAGCAGATGCTGTTGCTTCCGGTCGGTCCTCTTACTGTCCTGTCAACTTTTACTACATACAGCAACATTGCCCCTTTGCCGTGACTGCGGGCGGTTGGCGGGCGCTCTGCTGGTAGGTCCTATTTATTTCCTTTCCTTCTTTCTTTCGTTCACTTATCTTTCATCTTGCTGTCTCTTCTTAATTCACCCTGAGATCACTGCAATGGTGAACGGGGTAAATTTCAATTCAAGAAACAAAAACAAAACAAGTGACTGTGACCTCTACGTTTACCGTGAGATGGCAGCAGTGATAATTATCCTGATGGACGGTTTTTGAGTACTTTCTATCAATCGAACCTTTCTCCCGTCTTGATTTTTAATGCGGCAAACTAGTCCTAACACCCCGTCAGTGCGTCCCTCTATCCGTTCACCAATCTCCGTCTATTTTTGTCGGTCTGTCCAACATGGTGGATGAGGTAAATTTCAAAAACCATTCATCTCTCTATACCCTCGTCATTCACACTAAGGTTGTCGCATATGGTGGATGGGGTAAATTTCAATGAAACAAACCATTCATCTCTCTATACCCTCGTCATTCACACTAAGGTTGTTGCATGTGGTGGATGAGGTAAATTTCAATGAAACAAACCATTCATCTTGCTACATCCTCTTAGTTCACTCTGAGGTCATCGCATATGGTGGATGGGGTAAACTTCAATGAAACAAGCAATTCATCTTGCTACATCTTCGTTAATTCACCCTGGGGTCACCGTTGTTGGCCGGCGGTGCGGAAGGTAGGTTCTACTTATACTTATTGCCTTTCCCTCTTTCACTTATCTTTCATCTATTTGTTTCCTCACGCACGCTCAGATCATCGTATCATTATTATGGTCTACTGCTGGGTAGACTTCAATGAAACCTTGATGGAACCTCTCAGTTGCCACGTTTTTTATAGAATCTGTACGTAGACGTGGCAACTGAGAACGGAAAGGGAAGTCGCGCCCTCGACCTTGTGTAGTTTGTCACGTGACAAAGAAGCACATGATGTGGACCACTGAACACAGCTTCATCGCATGAATGACCAGTCTCGTATCGCTGAGCTCTTGTTTCTTACGCCTCCTCCCGCCCCGCCCCCTTTTGTCTCCCTTACCTTACATGATGTATGAATGCAATGTACGTGTATGTATTGAAACAGAGAGAGAGAGAGAGAGAGAGAGAGAGAGAGAGGAGAGGAGGAAGAGGGCATTCATTTCTGTACACTTGCTGTCCCATCCGGAACGTTTCTCAAACCTTTAAAATGTACTCGCATGATGCCAGCAATGTAATTAATACACATGGCCTTTATGTTAATGAATAAAACACATCACTCTATTGGCCAAATTGTACTTCTAACACTCTCTCTCTCTCTCTCTCTCTCTCTCTCTCTCTCTCTCTCTCTCTCTCTCTCTCTCTCTCTCTCTCTCTCTCTCTCTCTCTCTCTCTCTCTCTCCCTCTCCACCTCTCTCTAGCATGCATGCTTTTATTACCACCAGTAACTTTATTCTTATTCAAACTGACTAGCCGGCATGGGCAATCACTCACAACCTTGTAATATTATTATTATAGACAATATGTGCAATAATGGAATGTGTAAAAGTAATAAGGACACATTGATGTATATTCTTAATTTAATGACAATACATGAACATTCTTGTGTCCACCCCGTCTTCATTGGTTCATTTTCGTTGAAGAATTCATTGAATTATTCACTTATCAACAAAAAAGTTCTGTTGTTTTGAGTTGTTGTTTTTATTTTTTATTGAAGCGTATTATCATCTTTAGCTATAGATGAAGCTAAATAATCTTTTTAGGGGGCACGTTAAAAAATCGCATTGTCGCTGAATATATTTGTATACAGTTGTGTCCCTGTATGCAATGTTATGAATCTGTGTAATAACAATCGTTATCACCACCACCACCACAATCTTTATCATCATTACAGCAGTGCTGGAATAGCTTTATATTAGCTAGAATCGAAATAAACCCTTAGATCTTATAATAATAATAATAATAATAATAATAATAATAATAATAATAATAATAAATAATAATAATAATAATAAATGATAATATTAATATAAAAAAAAAAAATAATAATAATAAAAAATTAATAATAATAATAATAATCATGATAATAATAATAATAAATAATCATGATAATAATAATAATAATAATAATAATAATAATAATAATAATAATAATCATGCCATTGATATTAATAATAGTAATAAATAACAATGGCATAATTATAATGATAATAATAATAATCTTCATCATCATCAACATCACCTTATAATAATTAGTTATTTTCACATTTATAGTGTGTATGAAGAACAGTTTTGTCTTTACACGGACTATGTAATGATGTATATTATATTCTGCATGCTTGCATCTTGATATTCTTAACTGCTTTGGTTATCTATGGTTCAGTTGCAAAGATGGGATAACAACCTCCTCCCCTTCGATCCTCCTCTCACTTTTTCTGTCTGTCTGTCTGTCTGTCTGTCTGTCTGTCTGTCTCTCTCTCTCTCTCTCTCTCTCTCTCTCTCTCTCTCTCTCTCTCTCTCTCTCTCTCTCTCTCTCTCTCTCTCTCTCTCCTCTCTCCTTCCCCTTCCCCCTCTCTCCATCTCCTCCCCTCTCTATCTATCTATCTTTCCCTGGTCTCACTTCTGTCCTGTTGCTTTTTTCACGTTTCTTCATCTTGCTGTTGCCTCTAAATTCACCCTGAGATCGTTACACATGTTGGGTGGGGTAAATGTCCATGAAACAAATAAGATCTCTTCTTCTTCTACTTCTACTTGTAGAATGGGGTCGGTGCCTGACATCTTCGGCCTGTGATTTGTATCGCCCTTTTCTTTTATTTTTATTTTTCTGCATTGCATGGTATGCTTTTCTATGGGGTCATGGTGCTAGATATGTTGTATTTGCCTGCATTTTAGTCAAGAGTCTTAAAATACTATTCTTAATCTTAATACTATATGTACTTTAATTAGCTTGAGCTGATAGTCTTATCTGTAATCGCTTTGTGCTTATAGCATTCTAAAGTCGTTAAGATTTTATTATATAATATTAACATTGTTATCGGCTTGTTTACATGATATAATGTGTTAGTCCTTTTTTTTTCCCTTTCAAAATTGAGGTTGAGGCCATATTGCCATTTCTGCTCTTATCGATGGCTTGTGGTTATAAGAAAGGTTATTGGTTTGCAATTAAGGGTAGCCACGGTTTAGTCATTTTGAAATGGGGTTATGTGGCTCAGTGCTGCGTGGAGGAAGACACAGTGACACAGAGGTAAGGTGTCGGCCTCCAAACCAAAAGGTCGTGGGTTCGCGCGGCGACGGGTTGAAAAATTGTGTCTAGTTTTGTCGGGTAGAACCCACTCCCCCCACCCCCCCGCCCCTTTTTTTCCCTATTCTACATCTAGTCTAGGTAGATGGATCGACACCTAATCCCATCTCAGACGGACAGTGAACAGGATGTCCCGTATGCAGATCACAACGAGCTGTATACGTTAAAGATCCATTGGCTGTTTACAGAACAGTCCGGGCGAAATAAATAAAAAGAAAAGAATGTTACCAAACAAACCCGAGATCACCTCAGTTGTGGATGTGGGTAAAATCAAGTCATATAATATCAACGCTGTTTACAGAGCGGACGCCGCTGATTTATTAAGTCAAAAGTCTCGAGCGTGGCCGTAGGGGTAGGAGAGACAATAGGTCATTACTGTCATAATCCTGTGCGTAAGTCCATGCAGTGATAACCCAGATTGGTGCAATAACATAGGAAGTAATCAATGTTCGACAACTTGTATTGTTATCGCCGTTGACCCTGAATGATTATCTATTGCGCCAGACGAACTATTAGCAGTTAAGTTGAGCTGTTCTTTGCTCACTGCGGCTGCTACTTAACTGCTAGCTACTGCTTCCTCTTAATTTACCCAGAGATCAACGCGTGTGATGCACCGCGGGCGGGGGGGGGTAAATTCGATCGAAGCAAGCCCTCTGAAGAAAATGGGAACTTAGATTTGAACTGACATTGGCATTTTTGAATAGCCCCCTTCCCCTTTTAAAGAAAATAATATAAAGAGATTATGTAGTCGTGTTGACGTGTAGTCAAAGAAAGGCTGGGGCCGGAGATGGGAAAGGGGTGTGTGTGTGGAGAGGGGGTGGGGGTAAGCAACGGCGTAACCGTTACTCTGGAAGTGTTTTATTGTTAGGAAGAATTTGGTTGGGGGTCTCGTGTGGGTTTTTTCTTATTTTCATATATATATATTCTTTTTGTAATATATAAACTATGGTGCAGTCAGCAAAGACCAGTAGTTCATCTTATTATTATAGTGACCTTGCGCATCGGCGCTCGGTGTGTCATCCCCGCCGGAAATGGGGTCAAGTGTCCGACAGATCGTTGTGGGCCGGTCAAGTAGTTTCATCTCGTGTAACATGGACCTGATGTAAGGATGCAGTTGGTGGGCGATGGCCCGTTTGCCAGCTTGAGCAATTAATTCAGAAGAGATGACCTTTTACACAGCGTCCCTGGTATCGCTCAGTTTTATCACCGTTATTGTCGCTGTTATTATTATTATTATCATTGCTATTGTTTTTTGTATTATTTTAGTATTATTGCTTTTTGTTAGTAGTAGTAGTAGCAGTAGTAGTAGTAGTAGTAGTAGTAGTAGTAGTAGTAGTAGTAGGAGGAGGAGAGGAGCAGTAGTAGTAGTAGTAGCAGTAATAGTAGCAGCAGCAGCAGAGACACATGGAAACTAATGACACAATATTATATCCAGAGATGTGATTACGATCACCATACACAGTTTAGGCAAGCGTCTCTGTGTGACTGCGATGCCTTCATCATATCATAGTAAGAATACATTTATAGAGAGGCTCCTGACATCTACCAAAGGTGCTCGATGGCGCTGTACAATCAATAGTACAAAAAAAAATCAGTAGTAGCAGTAGTGGCGGCGGTGGTAATAGAGGTACATGTAGTAGTAGACGTAGTAGTGATGTTGGTGGTGGTGGTGGTAGTAGACGTAGTAGAAGAAGTAGTAGTAGAAATGGTGGTAGTAGTAGTAGTGGTTGTAGTAGTAGCAGTAATATATTCAACCTTAAATGCGTCGTTGTATACGGAGCGGATATGTGATTTTTTTTATTTTTTTATTTTTTTTTTTTTTGGGGGGGTCCTGGATGATTTTAGTTTCTTTTTTTTTTCGTTTCACTCATGCACGTCTTTCATTCGTGTTGCCGTTTCCTCTTAGCTCACCCGAGATCACGGCATAATATGGTGGGCAGGGTAAATTCGATTGAAACGAACACAATCATACGGAAAGGCGGTGGTAGTGGTGATGTAAAGCTAGATGGCATGTACCGTGTGTACAGATGCCAGCAGACGACGACATTTACAAACTGTTCTTCTAGTCTTGCATTGATGGCGTCGGTGGCCGAGCGGCTAAGCTGCCGGACGGGGGATCTTGAGGTTTCGAGTACGAATCTTAGCAAAAAAGCTACACTTAACACGCATTAACCCAACCCCCCGACTCTACCCAGTTTGCAAATTATGGGTACAAGCACTAGCTTGTGAGAAAAAGCCTGCGTCAGACAGCGTCCGGCTTGGCCAGGAGGTGATTATCACCTGTTCCGCTTCACGCTATTGAAACCGGGATAAGCTCCGGTTTTATGGGCTGTAACGACCTTGAAGGAAACTTAGTCTTGCATTACTGAGGGCGTCCAATACTATTATTTTGCGTATGGTTTTGTTTTTGTTTTTCTATTTTCTCAATTTTGCTTCGTTGAAATAATTACACCGTGTCCGCCATAATAATATACAGTGATCTCAGTTGGGCTCTCTTTCTCTCTCTGTGTCTCTTTCTCTCTCTCTGTCTCTGTCTTTGTCTCTGTCTCTGTTTCTGTCTGTCTGTCTGTCTGTCTGTCTGTCTGTCTGTCTGTCTGTCTCTCTCTCTCTCTCTCTCTCTCTCTCTCTCTCTCTCTCTCTCTCTCTCTCTCTCTCTCTCTCTCTCTCTCTCTCTCTCTATGTCTCTCTCTCTCTCTCTCTCTCTCTCTCTCTCTCTCTATGTCTCTCTGTCTCTGTCTCTGTCTCTGTGTGTGTGTCTCTCTCTCTCTCTCTCTCTCTCTCTCTCTCTCTCTCTCTCTCTCTCTCTCTCTCTCTCTCTCTCTCTCTCTCTCTCTCTCTCTCTCTCTCTCTCTCTCTCTCTCTCTCTCTCTCTCTCTCTCTCTCTCTCTCTCAGTCTCTTTGTCTGTTTCTCTCTCCGACAGAGACAGAGAGACAGAGAGAGGGAGAACAATTTACTGTAGCCACAGACCAGTGCTTAAATCAAACGTGGCATGAATCGATGGTGTCAGTATGTCAATCACTGTCGAGCTTTATTGGATGGTAGAAAGGTAAGAGACGCAATCAAGAATGCATGCGGGATCGTTAAATCTCCTCACGGGTCCCTGAGATCACTGCGTATGGTGGACAGGGTAAATATCAATAAAACCTCATGGGTCATTTTGATTAACATGTAAAGCAGGCAATGAAAAGCATGACAGTGCAGGATTGTGCTTTCTAAGCCGTACCGTATTAGTAACTTGACAACCAAGGACCGATTTCACACCTTCGTAATGGATACCTGGTGTCCGGCGTTTGGTCATCGTGAACTGGCACCCGAAAATTGTTCTGATTGGGACGGGACCTTTCCCGTTTAGAGAGGTAAAATATATAGAAAAAAACTCCGTTCTCTGGGATTTCTTCCCGAATGCTCGGGGTTCCCGATTTGAGAGGTTCCGCTGTATTTTGATAAATAACACTGCTGTCGTATAACAAGAAGGTTTGCTCACCCCAGCAGAGGGTTGTTTTTAAAGTGCACACCGTCAGCTTCAACCGAACCCAGTGCACCCTCTTTTTTTTATTATCATTCCCGAGGCGTGCTTACTAGTAAGCACGCCTCGATTCCCCACCTTGCCTTTTCTCAACTCCAGACACATTAAATCTAATAAACATGATATATTTCTTTTTTCTTGCTTTAGTAGTTCCCGTTCTATCTTCCGGTGTATTGGTTTCAATAACCGAAATGATTTTTCTCAAGGCTACTCTGTCCTGACATTTTCTGTTTCCTGTGAAAGTTGACCTTCTTGGCTGTAGTACCTCTTTTATATCTTCGTCCCACTTTCTCCGATGTCTACCTTTCGGTCTTTTACATTGGGTTTCAGTATTGTATACTGATCTAGCTATTCTCATTTGAGTCATTCTGTTTACATGCCCAAATGATCTCAGTTGATTTGTTTCTCTGTTAGTATGTATGCCATCTTCTTTGATTTGATATATTATTCTTATTGTTGTTGTGTTTCTGACTGTGTCTCTTTTAGTTTTCCCTACTATTCTTCTGAGATATTTCATTTCAGCTACCTGTACTCTACCGTATTCCTCACTGTCTAAGGCACAGGTTTAACTGCCATAGAAGAGAGTAGAACAATAAACTTTGTTGAATACTGCCAAATTTGTTGACAGTTCTTGTTTACCTACAAATGCTTTTCCTGGAGATATATGTGTATTGTAATTGCCTTTTGGACTCTCTCTTAGTTTTCACTCTAGTTAATCATTACTCGTAGGTAATTGTAGTTTTGATCTTGTTTTAATGTCTCTCTGTCGAGTTTGAGGTTTTGTGACTCATTCCTCCTTTCTTTAGTTCATGATTCAGTATGTTGATATTACATTGAAGGTCACTTTTCTGATTCTCCAAATAGAGCTAAATCATCAGCAAATGAAATCATTGATAGATTTACTGGTTTGAGTTTCCACATTCCTATTCCTACATTAATTTCCTTAAATTTTCATGCTTTTGCAGCTGAATCTATAAATGTGATAAACAAAACAGGGCTCAGATTGCAGCCGTGTCTTACTCCTATATCTACATCAAATTCTTCAGATACGTTTCCAGCTACTCTCATTGCTCATACTAGTTTATTGTAAAACGTGAATAACTTCCATCAAATTTTGTTCTACATGACGTTTTTTTTCTCCAGAATGTCATATTTCATCTATCCTCACGGTATCAAATGCATTTTCTAATTCAATAAAACAGATGTGTAAGTCAATATTTCTTTTAAGGAAAATTTATATTATAATGTTGTCATGTACACTTCTTCCTAGTCTGAATCCACTCTATCAGTCTGATTTTCTACTCTTTGGTCAGTCTCGTTTCTAGTATCCTGGCATATTCTTTTCCTGGTACGCTGAGTAGTGATATCTGTCTATAGTTTGAGCATTCCATAGTTTATCATTCCTTGTGTATTGATACTATCATTTCCTGTTTCCAGTCATCTGGCACTGGTACCTGTTTTGACTTCCATGCTTGTTGATATATTTCATGCAGTAGTTCGTCTGACTCTCTCCCTTGGTTTTGAATTATTCCTGGATAAATTCGATCTGTTTCTGAGGCCTTTCCTAGTTTGAATTTTCGTATAGCTGTTTTGATTTCTTCCACTGAGATATCTACATCTTCAATTATTGCATCTGGACTATTTGTTATTCTTACTGGTTGATCTGTAGTCCTTGTTTCATATTTTCTGGAGGGATTATGATGCAATTGTTAAAAGTACTTTCTCCATGTTTCCATGATTTTTTCTTCTTCTTCATGCCTGTAAAAACTCCCGGTTTCGGAGGACCAATACACAGTAACATATTTTATTGTCCTTATAAATTGATTTCGTTGTCTTCCTTCATTATTTCTCTTTTTGGTGTTTTAATTTGTCTAATTGGGCATGCTTTGGTCTTTCTCTACTTTTCATTGCCCCCAGAACATCTTTTGATTTCCTTGGTAGCTTTCCTGAAGTCTTTGTCTAAACTCTTCCCACCGTTCCTGTTCAGCTTTAGTTCTTTTACTCACATAATCTATCCAATCCTCTGGCCTCTTCGTTTGTAAGTATTTCTTCCAGGCTTCCTTCTTTTTTCTGATCCTAGTTTTGACATCATGATGTTCTTTTCTTGCCTCCTTTTTATTTGTTTCCTACAACAGACCTCTTCAGCACTGATAAGTGTTTCCTTATATACAGTTGCCCCATCTCTTCTAATGTGATATCATTCTGATCAATCTGCCTTTCACTGATGAATTTATTTATCCTAGATTGGTATATATATATATATATATATATATATATATATATATATATATATATATATATATATATATATATATATATATATATATATATATATATATATATATATATATATATATATATATATATATATATCTGTTTTACTATTAGTTTATTTAGTTCTTCTATTTTGAGTACAATACTGTAGCTTTCTTTTTATTCCTTTTCTGTTTCTTTTCCACAGTCAGTACTCTCATTTTGGCAAGCACTAGGTGATGATCACTAAATATTCCAACTCCTCTTTTAACTCTTGCATCCATTTAAATGAAAAAAGGGTAACTGCTCATTATTATGTAGTCTATCATTGACTTTTCACCGGACAGGTGCAAGCTTCTACCCACTACCTGTGTCATATATTATACGTCTTCTAACACATTTTTAACTCGATCAAACGTACTGCAGCCTTGAAATTCAAATAAATCAAGTAATTTATCCTAGGCTATCTGCCATTTTAATACAAATTATATCTACCAAGATAATGTATTTAAATAAGTACACTGTTCTCAGTTTGTACTGCCCATCGATTGGCCGACAAGATGGGGGATGTGTTCACGGCCTTCACTCTGAGCAAGGTCACGGAGAAAGCGATTGCTGTTATGACGAAAACACGTACCGGTATACGCCAATTTGTTTTATTAGAGAAAAGAAAAAAATCTCAAATGTGTAGCAACAAAATTGCGTTTAAACTATGGCTTTATACACACCTAGCCTCTAAATTATATTTTGTCAAGCCTTTTTCCGTTATCATAATGTGTTATTATTCTGTGATTGTTTATCAATCATTAAAGATAAACAACCCACAAAAAGATAAAAATCGGAAATTTGGCGTGTAAAATCTTCTTAGTGTTTTCTCCTACACTTTTAGGCCATATAGATATATCAATACTGTTATAGATTCAAGTTTTAGGCAATACATTATTGACGTGTTATTATATAATTTAGATCTAATTATGGCACACAAAAAACCCCCATAATATGATCTTTTAGTGTTCTTATGCAATAATTATACACTGCACATGTATTGAAATGAACACAGATGAGATTAGTGGTTTGTTTTATGGATTGTCGTTGGCTTTTTTTACTTATCACTTTACCATTTTTGATATTGTTGTGTGGTTGAAATTCATTGATTTAAAGAGCAAAAAAAAAATTTATGTTGTTGTCCAACAAACTTATGTTCATCATTGTAAATGAACAATGAACTGCTGAACTGCTGTCGTCTCACGTGACGTTCAAAATTGACAACTTGGCGGCTACAATCTGGTTAACCAACACCTGACCAATCAGCGTTTTCGTGGAGGGAGGAAAGAGCGAAGATAACTCTTGTAGCGAAATTTGAATGAAAGACACTTTGCCCCACTTGAACTAGCCTATTCTTGGATAAACAGAAAACATGTCTGGACTAGCACTCATGGACACCAACAGAATTATTCCACACAAAATTCCAAAGGAAAAACTTGCAAGTTTACAGAAGAACATATTTTATTCAGACAAATATACGGATGATGAGTTTGAATACAGGTAATTTCACCTTTCGTTTGAAATCATGATTGATCAAGCGTTTGATCCTCGGCAACTTAGAACCTATTAGATCTAGATCTAGATCTAGAATCTAGATCTATCGAGCTAGAGTCTATATCTAGATCTACAACTCAGTCTATGTCATGTTGAGATCTATCTAGCTCTAGATACATATAGATCGTATAGAATTTAATCTAGATTTAGATATTCTTGGTCTAAAATCTGCATGTTTGGATCTTTAATGTAGATCTAGATATATCTAGATCTAGAATCTAGATTATATTTAAGTTTTATGATGAAAGATAGAGTAAGCCTGCCTATTTATGAAGTGTTTAAAGCAAGATAAGATCTTTGTTCTCATGATCATATTCATGCTGAGTGTGCTGTTTCACTTTCAATCAAACTCCCTTCAGATTCAGATGTAGAGTCCATGTGAATTGCGGCTACTTGAGTACTTGTGGCTTAACCCTCGAAACGTAACTGGCAAATGTCGGTGTGCCACACATTCCGTAAACCCAAGAAAATCGCCGGCCCTAAATAGGGTACAGTCGGGTAACTTCGGCACTTTTGTTCACGAATTTAGTGGGATGGTCCTCTTCTGTGGTGAATCTGTTAAACACATGCAGCACTCTTTAGTCACATGGGCCAATCAGACCTATCGCTTCTATGCTTTCACTTTCAATCCTAAGCTCCGTGATATAAAGATATTTTTATGAGACATGTCAGTAGCGGGGAAATTCGGCACCTCTTAGTGGGCTGGCTTTTCGTTTGTTTTGATTTTGGGTTTTCATTTTTACGTTTTTTTCCCTCAATTTATTTGACTTTCATCTAAATTAAAATGCGGTACAACAATACTACAATAATGCATGAGTATTATTTTTAAAAGTCAACAGAAAAGGTTCCAGGTGGTATCTTACTACATCTAATCGTTGGTAAGAGATTAATCGTGCAAAAGGTAGGCTTGGCCAATTAACAAAGGACGATGCTATTTTCACCGCACGGGGATAATAGTTGGGTAGGCTATTTTCACCGTACAGTGATAATAGTTGGGTATGGTGTTTTCACCGAACTGTCACATTATTATATTATGTTGCCTAGATGTTTTAGACCCCAAGATAACTTATAATACCTACATTTTACATGTTGGTGATATTTTGCCTTTCTATGTGTTTTACTTTTAAAAAGCTGTTTTTATTTACTTTTTATATTTTATACGAATTATAGTGGAAGAATGAAAAGGAAACAGAAGCATGAGAGGAGTAGAGAGGGATTAACAGTTGTCAAGTGCAAACGAAGAGGTGTATGTGTGTGTGTGTGATATATATGCGCGTATGTATTGTATTGTATGCCAATCAACTTTGGCAATAGTAAAATTCCTTTTAACGATGTTGTAAAAGACTTAGGGGTGTTCATTGATTCATATCTTTCCTTTAGAAGTCGAAGTAAATAACATCATCAGAAAAATGAATATGATTTTAAACAGACTTTATAAAATACGACACTTATTGTCTAAAGAAGTATCCATCCTCTTTGTGAATTCTCTTGTCTTGTCAAATCTTGACTATTGCAATGCACTTTTGGACAATATTTCAAAAGATACAATGAGATCCCTCCAGGCACAGTTTCTTTCCCGGCTTCTGATTGGCTGATACATGCGGTGAAAATAGCCCACAAACTATTATCACCGTACAGTGATAATAGCTTAGTATGATATTTTCACTGTACGGTGAAAATAGTCCCCGATTAACAAAAGTAATGAAATGAGGAATGACAATTTACCCGACTAGTTTGATGAAGTTGCCCGACAGTACGGTAACTTATTCAAATGTATTTTAAAAGGCTGCTGATGGGGAAGCGATGAACGCTGAACGGGACTAAAATCTTACGGTGGGCGCTGAACGGATGTAAACACGTACCGGCAGCGCTAGATTAGAGCTAGACTAGATTCTAGATCTAGTAAGTACTGGCCGGAGTGGAAGTGGAAGAATCTCTAGCTCATTGTTGAAAACATCTAGAAGACATATACTAGATCTAGCTCTAGATTCACAACTCAATGAAAAGAAAGGAAAACTCACTTTGTTTCTCACACTCCCATTCTCGGGGCTTGAAGGTCCCCCTGTGGCTACATCGGTATGACTGGTAAAAGTATACCATCTCCAGGGGATAAGGGTCCTTAATGTTTTTGTTGTGGGTTTCCACCTTTTTGCTTGATGCTTTTGTCATCGGTTGGTGTGTTTTGTTTAGATGTAATTCCACAACATCATGAAAATCTTTCCATGTGGAAAAGGAATCGTATTTGCGAAGACTTCGTGTTGCCATTGTTGTTTCTCAAGATTTTGAAAAGAAAGACAGGAAAGCCAGCGCGGTATACGCGTGCACGAAAGCCAGCGCGGTCCCGCCGATCGCGCCCCCGACCCATTCCGTTTTAAAATATTGAATTATTGAAATGACAGTATAAAAAGTAGGCCCCTATGTATAGAGAAATTAAAGTTGATAAATTATTATATTAGCAGATGAAATATATGAATGATAAGCGGTCAAAAGGAACCTGCAAAGCGAAAACAATTAAGGCGTAAAGGTGATTCATAGAAGGACCACGAATTGATCAGTTGCAGACGTGGAGAGGGCTGTGGCATAGCGCGATTTTGACGTCACAACTGAAACAAAGGTCATGATTGGTCATCCTGTATATAACGCTATAGAACTTAGAACCCAACTTCTCATTGGCTACAATGATGAACTGAGTTTAAATAGGGGGATGGGTTATGCCATCTTTTCTAAGATATGGTAAGTGTTGCTGTCCGCCCAGAAAGCGTGCAGGCCCTATATTTAGGGCCCCGTCATTGGCACAGGAAGCGTGCAGGCCCTACATTTAGGGCCAGACACCTAGGCTTCTTGAATGGAAATTTCCACTTTCCTTAAATGGTTTATGGAGTAGGTTGATCTTTGAGTTCATAGTTAGATAACAGCCAATGAGATTACAATTTATTTTAGCTCGTGGCTTTCCCGATAGCCTCGTTATTCTTCAAAGCGACGCGTTCCGTTCCACACACTGCGTGATGTGCCTAAGTTGATTACATGGCTATCGCTGCTATTGTTTAGTCCTTAGTTTAACTTTCTTGTAATAACATCTCAACATGAATTCCTCAGTCTTTCAACTTATAAAAAATGCATGTTTTATAGCTCTTTTATCATCTGTTCAAGCTAAGTCTAAATCCTAGCTTCGCCCGTTGCACACACTCGTTTATTCATGTAAATGTTGGGAAAACCCCTCACTGTAAGAATGTCACTTCCGGTAACACCGCAAGCTCTACTTGGGTTAAGCTTGGCGCCCAGGATTTCCCGTTTACCTGCTACACACCTCTCACTCTCAGCACTACCATTGTATTATATATTATGCATTTGCCAGAAATGATGGATCAAGAAAGGGTTGAATATTCGGTACTCATTAACTCAAGAAGTGCTCGCAGTGTTACTGGAAGTAATCTTAGAGTGAGGAGTTCCCTCAGCCATTTGCATTAAAAAAAAAACAAGTTTGCAAGGGGTGAAGGTGAAGCTAGGATCTAGATCTAGTTTGAACAATGATTTGACTTTTACAGATGATAAAAGACCTAGATTTAGATCTCTATAAAAGGCATGTATTTTTTGAAAGAACAAGAAAACTCATTTTATTTTGAGATGCTATTGCACCAAAAGAAACTTAAACGAAAGACTTTGCTAAACAATAGCAGCGATGGCCATATAATCAACTTAGGCCTGCAAACTTTGACAAATGATTAACAAGGCCACTAGAAAAGCTAAAAGTGTAAAATAAATTGTAATCTTATTGGCTTAATGTTTTAACTATGAACTCAAAGATCAAACTACGTCAGTTATAAGTCATTAAGTCATTCAAGGAAAGTGGAAATTTCCATTCAATGAGCCTAAATTTTGTGTCTTGACCTAAAGGTAGGCCGGCACTCTTTTTGGGTTAAGAGCTGATATGTTCAGTTTGACCTAGGAATGGTTAGCCAGATAGATGGCAATGAAGTAAAAAGTGAGGAAGGATCCCCCGATTCCCTGATTACGTGAAAACCCAGTGAGGGGAAAGGGGTTCAATCCCCCTGATTATGCAAGAACCTCCTTAAAAACAAAGAGGGGGGTCTCTACCCTGAATAAAAAATAGAATATTATATACTCAATAAAATGATTATTATACTCTGATTGATCTAGATTCTATTATATCTACATTATTTGGCAGTATAAGAATTAACACCTTCCAGCCACTTTTTTTAGTTACATTCATTTGTGTGTCAAACCGGACGTACATCATTTCTTGAGGAGTGCCAAATATTCCTCCTTGTCGTTACCTTCCTGCTGTCTTACACACTTATCCTCTTACTAAATGATGCTTTTTAGTGACACGTTTAGGTCCTATTGCCAATCTGTCCCATGGTGTATTGCATGATTTCCCAGATCGGTGGTAACCCTTTTACGTGACTGTTTTTTACTAATGCTATTCATTGTGTAGTGACAGCAGAAAACATGCGCGCTTACTTTAACATTTAAGTGTTATCTATCTAAACATGTGAATCAACATCCATGACTAGATTTTTTAGAGATCTACATCATAAAATTGCGAAAAATAGTTGCTGGCATCTTCGACATCCCGTTTAAACCGAATTCCGTTTTGACAGATTAAAATTTCCGGTTGGGCGATGTTCTCAAATATACAGAAAACATGAAATTAATACAATTACATACAATAGGTGCGGTGTATGCCTATGTTGCGAGATTGGGAGCATTTCAGGTTTGGCAAAATTGAAAATTTAAAGTGACCTTGGGTTCTGGCACCCATGAAATCAGGGACCATACAGCAGTCTTGAAAAATAGACAGCCTATTCAAGACTTTAAAAAATATAGTCTCAAGTCTTGAACCGCTCTTGAATTTGGCGATGGTTATAGGTGATCTCTCTCAGGGGGAAAGACAAAACTGTACTACTGACACTGCCATGTGATATTAATATTTTAACAATACACTGCAGTACAAGACTACAGGCACAACAGATCTACCTGTTGTACTGTTATTAATAATTACGATGTTAACTTTGGTAATAGTGACTTGGCTTTATTGTGAAAAGACAGTTCCTTCGTTGCCCTCTTTGTGTGTGTGGGAGAAAGGAAGAAAGTGACAGACAGAGCGACGACAAACAGACAGAGGCATAAAAGAAAGTGGGTTAAATGTGTACTCGTCAGCGTCGGCAACCCGAACCCCCTACCCATGCGCCATGGTGGAGGGCAAGGGTTGTTGATAGATTTCTTCCTAATACCACAATGTTAGTGATACAGTGCTAAGTCGATGGCGGTAGGATGGGATAACCATGCAAATTTGATATAAGCAGCTATTTCGTATTTTGGGAACAGGGGCCTGGAAAAACATCAAATTAAATGAAACTCGACTTAAAGGGTTTGCACTGTAATTTTTTTTTTTATTATATTCAAGGATCTCAGGTCTTTTCTTCCCTACCTTCATGTAGGCTACCGTTTGCAAAGTTTTAGTTTTAATGTTAAACGAGTTGTTCAAGAGAACTCTTCATTGTCGTTTTGTTCACTAGTGACAAAAATTCACATATTTCGTCTTTTTGTCCAATGCCCTGGGTTTTTTAAAACCAAATCTCGCTCTCAAATAGCTCTGGGGGTTGGCAGGTATGTACTACTGCTCCACATTTGATTTTTGTGTTTCAAGATCGCATATAATTACTAGGACTCGAGTGTTGTTCATATACTCTTGGTAAGAAATTACGGGCTTGAACTGTGCATAAAAATGAAGCTTCCTTGATTGGAGTAAAGTACATTCAGAGCCATTTGAGCCCATTGAGCTAGAGCAAGCACATCCCGGTTTCTATAGGGTGAAGCTGAACAGATGACAACAATCACCTCTTGAACAGGACACTAGTCTGAAGCAAGTTGTTACTCCCAAGCTAGCGGATGTACCCATTTACACCTAGGTCAGGTGGGGAACATGCATGTTAAGTTTGTTTTCCAAGGAACACAACACCGAACCTAGCTGTGCAAGGATTCAAACCCGGACCTCATGATCCCATGTCCGACACTTAACCACTCAGCCTCTTACACTACTACACTTCTGATTTGAGCGTACCTAGTAATATTTGACAATCTGAGACAGAGCTTATTAACAATTTTCAAAATCTACCTCTTTCCTAAGTTATGAAAAGAATCACTCAAAACCTGACTTTTCCATTCAATATCTAAAGAGTGACGGCAGTTTTTTGATGTTGATATTTTGGAGAAGAATTTTTTTTTAATGAAGCGTTTGTTTTGTGTTATTTTCTTTTGATTTTTTTTTACTTACCAGTACAAGTATTTTTCTCTAAATGTAGTTTTTCCACATTTAAATTCTATCTCCTCCGCCATTTACCGAACGATTCGTATTATATTTGGCACACAGGTTCCTCTTGCTATTGTTGGTAGGTCGGTTTTTTTTAAACATTATATTGTAAACTTTTTGAGAATTTTTTTTGCTAATAAGAACGCTGTTTTCAGGGTATATAGTATTTTCAAAATTCATAAAAAAACTATCCAAAATATTTTTAAAAACGACATCACTCTTTAGATATTGAATGGAAAAGGCGATCTGCACAGGTTTTGTGTGATTTTATTCATAACCAAGATGGCGGCCATTTATATGGCAACCAAGGACGCTACAAACTTTTCAATGATATAAGATGACTGTATTTTGACATTTATTCATATATATGTACATGCTAAAATCAAAAGAAATCACTTCATGCGATGCGATGCACGAGTGACCTACATTTGCCTCAAATGTCAATGGACGGAACAAAAGTGGATGTGATACTGCAGCAATGATATGCCTTGTTTTTTTTTTTAAAGAATATTTTCCTTCTTTGCTTGTTTTCACAGACACGTCATGGTGCCCAAAGAGATAGCCAAGCTTGTGCCCAAGTCACGTCTTATGTCAGAATCTGAATGGAGAAGCATCGGCATTCAACAAAGTCAGGATGGATTCATTTTATGAAACACAATCCAGGTATGCAATAGTTTTTTACGTTTTCACTCGCATATATTTTTGGTTCAGACAACTGCGAAAGGCCATTCATTTTGATGTTTAATTTAACAATTTAAAACAGTATTGTGATACAACATAAACTACCGGGTATGTTAAAAACACAGCTGTTTAATGTAAAAGGAACACAACTGATAGGTCAAACATATCACGACCATAAATAATACAAATTGAATTGAATTCAGGAAGAAAAAAAAGATACTCCAGATTGTGTTGAACTGCATAATATGTGAATATTTTGTTTATTTTTTATGCTAAAACTGGCAAAAACTTTTTTTTCCAAAGTGAACGACACGTTTTCCATAAACTGTCAGTAGTAGGTTTAGGCATATGGCTCATTCTCAGAAGGTGGTCTGTTCGTATGATATTGTTTTCTTCTTTATATTTTAAAGGGTATCTTTTACGAAAATATAACAACGAAGTATATTATGAAAACTAGTATTGAAGAGATACTACAAACAATTTCAACAAGATCGGCTGAAATCCAGTTTTAACATTTTAAAGAAATTGCTTAATTTTATTGTCTTTTTTTTTTTTTTTTACTAATGAAGGGGTGTAGACATTCTTTTTCACACAATAAGATATCATGTTTGGTTGATTGTCTGCTGTTTGTTTTGATTATAAGTGTCTTTATAATACTTATTATGGGCGTGGAGTGAGCACAAAGTATGTTTGTTTTTAGTAATATGTTTCATGTCATTTCATGGCCAATAGTTCTCGCAATAGAAACAATTCAATTTGTATTATTTATGGTCGTGATTTGTTCGACCTATCAATTGTGTTACTTTTGCATCAAACAGCCGTGTTTTTAACATAGTTTATGTTGTATCACAATATTTTTAAAAATTGTTTTGCAAACTGTTATTCCATGAAATCTAAATAAATGTTCTACACTTTCTACCACACAAGTGATACCAACACCTGTATCGCATTTAGATTTCTTAGATGAAGAAGCGAGTTTGTTGACTGTAATTGCGTTATCACCCATGACGTCCTAGAGCTTCAAGTTGCAATTTTCCTTGCAAAAAAGAAGACCATAATATGGTTGATTCTCTACATAAGTCAACAATTTAGAGGCTTTTACTCAACATTCTACAGGATGGTGACTTTTCTCCCAGAGCACAATTTTGTGTCATAATGATGGCCATGTGAAAATATACCCCTTCCTGCAGCTAAAACTTAAGTTAAATAAAGGAATGTCAGACTGCTTAACTATACGCACCAATTAATTATGTGTTGTTTAGGGATATATATCTAATGATAAAAGAAATAATACTGCAGTAGGCCGTAAACTAGTATATAAGAGGAAATACGAAATTGATATGAATGCTTTCATATTCAATTTTGTATTTCCTCTTTATTAGGGATAGATAGAAGGATTTGAATTATGTGTATATATACCTATATACATGTGTATATATACCTTGCCTGTGTTGATTCGCTGGAGGGATTGTAAATGTTTCGCTTTCACTTGGACAGAGTTATGACACTCAAAATAAGTCAAATGTCACATAGAGGGAAGCAAATTTTGCATACGGACACGTAAATTACATCCACAACAGCCTTATTCTCCCTTAATACATGACTAGGCTTGTAGAGATGCAAATTATGTGGTAATTCCTGTGTCATCGAGGACATCCATTCGTAAGTGACTTACTTCATTCAAAGTCTTACAATTTTTACTGGGGATCAAAGTTATTTTCTAAGGCTCAAAATCAAATTATGATGCTTAATATTTATAAATGCTTTTTATGGGATCAGAATACACTGCTCAGAAGAGGATAAACGCAACTTAAGAAAATATCAACCATGACACAAAATAAGGACCGCCTTTGAGTCATGTTATCTATTGGTTGGCTCCTTATAAGATGATCCTGCATTATAAAAGATGTTATCACAATCTTTCTTTACAAATTTAATCTTTTACATGTTTCTTCTTTCCTATGTGTATTGCAGAACCACACATTCTCCTGTTCAGACGAGCTTTGCCAAATAAAGATTAATAGACGTGCCCGTCTTTAAATGCTGTACATGTGCAAACAATCTCTTCATCATCCCATAATGACATCAATCACAGCACCGACATCAATCACAGCACCGTCTCTCTTACACTTGTCCGTTCAAGTTCACGGCCATCTTCCTGACAGCTACTGGAAAACATGAATAATTCACTTATAATCAACTATGTGATTGGAGTATTTCAAGATGACTGTACATGAGTGATTGGTGAAAGTGTGAAAAAGCGTTTACAATCATGACAGCCTTGTCATCATATTCCTTCTTAATTTGTCCTTTTTTTATCATTTCTTTTGGCAAATGTACTTTACTATTAAAATTTTGGTCACGTCATGGGTGGTATCTGCTGGATTGAACTTGGTTTGAGTGTCTTTTTCCTCTAAAATATAGTTATCTTCTCTTTTTTTCTTTTTAAAAAAAATCCTTACAATCATCATGATGCCGTTTCGTTTGAATTGTTTTGTTCATTGATGCTGATAGCATGGCTATACACAAATGAACCTGGATAAATGTGTCTTCTGAGTCATTGGTATGTTTTATTCAACCTTCACATCCCTTTCTTATCTATCCGCATCCTACATCATGTGTTCAGCTCAAGTCAATCGCCAGGTTGTCTTCAGATTTTTGTCTTGTCACCGAAACCTGGATTATTTTTTTTTCTGCACATACTTTATGTACATACTATGGTTATTTGTATATTATGTGAAAAAACGGAATGTTGGATGCTAGGTCACTATCCCACTGTGTCATGTGTAAATTTTTGCATTGGTCACTCTTAATGTCGTCAAGCTTTTCAAATATATGTTTTTAAAAATCAGGATGTATGTAATTATTATAATTACCAAAACAATACAAACACATTGACATAGGTCTTGTCCAAATTGTTCTCTTCCATCTTATTATTTGGTACATTACAGAAATTTTATTTATAGGCAAACTTGATTGTTTTCTCTGTTGGTAAAGTAGTTACAGTAGCTTGAGTTTTCATCCGCCTTCCCCCACACATGGGCAGTTGGCGGGAGCTGCCTGTAGGTGTAAATCATTCTTCTTTCCTTTCACTTTTCCACTTATCTTTCATCTTGCTTCCTCTTTCTTAATACATCCTGAGATCACCACTTATGGTGGATTGGGTAAATTTCAATGAATCAAATTTTCCACCACACACAAAAATGTCTTCGTCTTCTGCATAATAAATGTTGATTAAACGTGAGAAGTAATGCAGGTTTAGAGTAGAAGATGTGTGCGATTTACTGTCCAATTTGATACACAGATGCCAAGGTAGTTTAACTGCATTTGTGCTGATTATTGCTGTCAGAATAAAAAAGGTTTCAGTGGCAAGTTGTTGGTGTCTCAACCAAAAGGTCATACTTTATAGATTCATGCCCAACAGGTCTGGGGCAAAGGAGGTCCAATGAAGAGATCACAACACTGCATGTTAAAGTAAAGATCCCTTGGTTCTTTACAAGGTAATCCAGGCAGAAGGAAAAACCCTGGAGATCACCTTAGTTGTCGATGTAGGTAAATCAAAAGTAAAGAATTATCACAAGATACTTAACAATTACGTCAGTGTCCCAATGAATTTGAAGCTAATTTTTTAATTGAAGAAAAGAGGGCATTGATCCTCCTAGAATTTTTAGAACCGATCTCCAAATGTTTTCATTTTTCTGAGTGACACGAGCCCTGTCCCCATCTTCTTTTTTAAAGTTTTGAATCTGATCTGTTTGTTTGTCACAGTCACATGTGCCAGCGTTCCAGTACCTCTAACATTTATCCTCTCATAGTCTCAGTAGTGTACATTTGTAATTCATCCATGCTGCTCTGTTTTCATACTTTTTGCTGACACAGTGAGATAATGTCTTATGTCTGTCGTCCACAATTCTCATGCATGTGAGCAATAAAAACAATATGGATTTGTGATTTTGTGTTACAAAGGCATTGTTTGTTAATTACCTACATTTCATTCTTGTCACGTGATCATAAAACTAATTGTGTGTGTTGGTGTTTAAAATGTGAATTGCTGTGTCTTACTTTTACTGGTGTCCTTTTATCTAGGTAGATCTTTTTTTTGTGTGTGTGTGCTGATGGGAGGATATACCTCTATTTATTTATAGGGTTGGGTTGGGGTGGCTGGAGGTTCTACTTCTTTCCTGTTGCTTCCACTTTCATCTGGCTGTTTCCCTTTAATTCACCATGAGAATCCCCGCATATGGTTAACGGCAAAAAAAAGGTCACTGCATATTATTATGGTAGATGGCTGTTTGCACTTTACCTTCACTGGCTTCAGTCGATATCCCTCCTCCCCCGTTGACAGGCGCTACTGGTTAGTTCATGCTTTTATTTCCCAACTACTCATTTTTTGGGAGACTCTAGCCCAGAGGCAAGGCTTTGACTTCTCAACCCAAAGATGGCTGAAAATATTTTTCGAGTACACTGTACAATTACTACAATCCACCCCCCTGGTTCAGGTAGGTAGATCGACATCTAGTTCCATCAGAGACGAACAATAAAACGGAGGTCCCGTATGTCGACCCCAACGCTAAGTGCAAGTCAAAGATCCCATGGCTGTTTTGTTTACAAGGCAGTCCGGGCAAAATTAAAAACCTAACCTTGCAGAGAGCCCTTGAGATACCTTAAATGTGGATGTGGGTGAATCAAATCAAATAAAAAATCATTCATTTTTCACCTTGATGTTTGTTTCCTCTTAATGCATTCTGAGTGCAGTGAAAATGATATCACTGCATTATACATATGGTGGCTGGACTGGGAAGATAAACAGCATTGAAACTAAACCAAGTTTTCTTAATTCAACCTGAGATCACAACATAATGACTGAAATACTTACTAATACTATGGATGACTCATCTTCTTGTCTTGCTGATTGAGGATGGTGGTAGTGGTGGATGAGGATGGATTGAATTGATGACTCATCTTCTTGTCTTGCTGATTGAGGATGGTGGTAGTGGTGGATGAGGATGGATTGAATTTCAGTCATTTTTCATTTGTGGAAATTTATTCCTATGGTTGATTCATTTATTTCTTCAGCCCTCTTCCCATGTTTTGTCCTTTGCGACACATTTTATTTTTTAGCGTCATGTCCAGGAAGTGATTATTGCATTGCATGAATGATTGTATTGCTTGTTTGGTTTGCCTTTAGAAACTGGGATGGACGGCGTGAATGAGTATCCAGCTATAGGTAGAGTGAGAAAGATCTTGTCAGAGTGTTACTGTTACAGTATGAAGCGTTCAACAGGCTGCTGTACTGTATGCTCTCCATGGATTTGATTTTGGGAAGGATTGAATGACATTGACATGGCCTGCTGGGGGATGTACATTTTCCCCATTTCTTCTTAACCGTTATAAGAATATAAGTATAATCCCCTGCTCTATGAGTTATAAGGGCCTTGAACGTTTTTCCCCCATTTTTGTTTGTTTCGAGTAATTGATATCTATTATTATAAAAGAGTTTCATCAACAATGTTAGTATTTTAATTTATTATTTTTATTATGGATTACTGATATTGCTGTTGTATTAAACTTTCTTGGGCCTGACGATTCATTCATACTGTTAGTGTTAAGAGACTGGTGTTGAATCCACCACACCTTAAGCGCTCTTTTTGTTTTTAAACTATTGTATCGGCTTCTCGTTTTGGTCCATTTGCGTCATCTGACTCAGTGACTGTACTACTAGTAACTACTACTACTACTGCCGTCATAGATGGGCTTTGCGATTTGTCCTTTGTCTGTCGAGGATGACTCTTTGTGGACATCTCCAACCACGTCATCCTTGCATTCCACCTTCTCATTGACCTGACGAGTCGGTGGTTATAGAGCCAGGCTCCTTCGTAATCTTATTCTCATCTTTGTCCGAAGGCACTTCAAATTTATTCGATTGCTGGTCAGCCACGGCCTTACTGTCTTTACTGTTAGTGTTATCGGTAATGTCCGATTTGGACGCATGTTTTGTCAGATCCTTGTTTGGCGTCATTTTCGAATTTTACGCAATGGGCTTCTCTTTTCCGATTTATCATCTGCAGATTTTTCTCCGGTTTCATCGGTAAGATCATTACGTTTAGTTGGAGAAACATTTTCGTTCTTGATTGGTTCAATCACGAAGACATGGTTTCATCTTTGATTAGAACAAGGACCAACGGTCGATATGCCAAAAAGGACAGTGAATCCACACCACAGGCTCGCACAAAGGTCAAATGCAGGAAAGACTCAAGAGAGCCAAGGGCCTTGACGTTAATTAAAGGAACTTTCTTTTTAAAATGTTTGTCTTGGCATAACGCTATAATAAAACGTAGCTGTTTCACACTTCCCTCGTTTGCCGGGGCAGTAGTAGCTTCAGTCTGCCCACTTATTTTCACATTGGAAACCACTCACTCTCACTCTCAACTTGCACTTGCAGAATTGGTGGAGGGTCTTTTTTTTTACAATGTATTGCTATTAATGTACATATATACTATACAATGTATAGTATTCACCGCTCAAGTGCACGCTTCGCCCAAGCACATGCTTTTTTTTCAGACCGACTTCTCATTATATAAACTATAAATCCATATTACTACTATTTAGTATTAGTATTATTAAGTGCACAAGAGCTTGGTCTCACTTCGGCTAAGTGCACACTGATATATTTATTATTTCCTCAGCAAGCGCATGATTATTATAGTATTGATAGTTTGGACATGGCAAAATGTGCCAATTTAAGTCATGTACGATACTACGCCAATACGATTGGGAACAAAGATAATTCAACAGACACGTGACATTTTAACTTTTAAAGTTCACTCACATCACTCACTTACTCCTCCCCTCCCTCCCTTTCCCTGCCTTTCCCCCTTTTTCTTCTTCCTTTTTCCCTCTTTTCTCTCTCTCTCTCTCTCTCTCTCTCTCTCTCTCTCTCTCTCTCTCTCTCTCTCTCTCTCTCTCTCTCTCTCTCTCTCTCTCTCTCTCTCTCTCTCCACACCCACACATACACAGTGGCGACGCGCACAGAGAGGACCAGAGGAGGCGCTGTCTTTTTACAAGGAAGCCAAGCTACCGGTACTACATGTACTAGATTTCACATGGTAATTAGTAATAACAATACAGTAACACTAACAGTTGTGTACACCTAGATGGCCTTCACAGAATTAGTTGACCATGGACATGGATGGAAACCTGGAGGTGTGAAATCTGGCACTGGCAGTCGTATTTTCTTTACCGTTGATCAATCTAAGGGCT
>JAXRKP010000986.1:62500-90000 GCA_037039925.1 Doris montereyensis | reverse complement strand
AAAAGTGTTCTCCAGAATTACACGTTTATTATTTTAATAGCTTTATTTTCACAGTTTCTACTCAAAGTAAAAATCCTACGTCTACAGTTCTGTTTGCTTTATCCAAATAAGCATTTTATCATAAATTCACAACATACTGCAATGAAAAATATTCCTCCAAAAACAATATAAAAGTGGGGATTCCGTCTTCTACCGGAGTTCGAATGTTTTTTGTTTCCTTGAAACATGACTTTCTTCCATCTCTTGGCATGTGATTAGTCCTTTATTACTAAAATTCACTTGTTTCATATTATTGTTCAATCACAGCAACATCATTCAGTTTTTCCCGCATTAGCACTGTCTGGAAATGTTGAGCCCATCTCTTTAGTATTTCGTTCTCCATGTCACCCTCTCTGGTAAGAATGTTTTTGCCCTCTCTCTCTTCTCTCTTCTCTTCTCCATCTTTTATCGTTGCTGATGGTCTTGACTCTTTGTAAGCCCACATATCTCCCAAATTCCAACGGGCTATTAATATTATACAGTGTTCTTGTGATTCATTTTCTCTGTGCTTCTTCAACATTGGATGCTTTGTCATCAAGATATTTCCATTTATCTACACTGAAGGATAATGGAGCTGTTTTCAAAGTCTTCCTTTCATTTATTTCTATTTCTATGGACAACAATTCTTTTCCTATCATTTCATTCCTCTTGGTCTTTGATAATAAGTCTAATCACCTTCCTCTTAGCGTTTTTCTTTCATTGATGGGGTATCAGAAATTGCTATCTGTTCACGGTTTTTTTGTGTGTCTGTTTTAATACCTAAGTGCTGTGTTATATTGTTGTTTTTGTCTATGTAACACGTCTTTATAATGATTTTGCTGCAACACTCTTTATATCACCTATGTTTGTGACGCATACCTGATATACCCATATTCACACATTTAGCTAAAACATACATACATACAAACATACATACATACATACATTACATACATACATACATATTGAATAAGTATATTATACATACAAACAATACTACAATACATACTCCATACATACATACATACATAAAATACATACATACATACATACATACATACATACATCCATACATACATACATACATACATACATACATCAGTTTCTACATATACATACAATAACATTAAAGCCCCGTATGAACAAAGACAAGACCTACACTAAACAGACATACAAATCTTGGCCATGATGTGAATTGGATCCTTTAGTGTACCACTTCTAAGAATGTTCTGCACCCTTCGCCTCGCCATGAAAAGGAAGCGCACTACCAACCAAGCTAACTACGCTCCTTAAACTGTAACTATTTGTCTTTCTACATACATACAAGCATACATACATACATACACATATGCATACATACATATATACATACATACATACATACATACATACATACATACATAATAAATACATACATGCATATATACATACGTACATACATACATACATACATACATACATACATACATACATACATACATACATACATACATACATCCATACATACATATACATACATACTTACATACATGCATACATACATATTACATACATACACACAAACAAACATACATACATACATACATTCATGCATGCATGCATACATGTACACTCATACATATATACATACATACATTCATACATACACACACATACATACATACATGCATACATGCATGCATACATACATACATACATACATACATACATACATACATACATACATACATACATACATACAAATACATACATACATACATACATACATACATACATACATATATACATACATACATACATACATACATACATACATACATACATACATACATACATACATACATACACACATACATACATACATACATACATACATACATACATACATACATACATACATACATACATACATACATACATACACATACATACATACATACATACATACAAAAGACATACAACATTGATACACAGACAGACAGACAGACATACAGAAATAAATAACATATGTCATAACAGAAATTGATAGACAGACAGACTCAATAGACAGAAATAAATAACATATGCAAATAAATTGCTCGTTGACTCAATAATAATAAAAGCAAATTGGACTATTGCAATTCTCTTTTGTACGGTCTTCCCAAGTTCTAACTTCGAATATTGCAAACCATTCAATATGTCTCAGCCAGACTCATCACCAAAACCAAGTCTAGAAATAATATAATCCCAATTCTGAAATCCCTTTATTGTCTTCCATTAGATAAAGTCTAGAATAAAAATAAAAATTATCTGACTAACATTTAAAAGACTAAATAATATGGGACCAAGCTATTTGAAAGATCTCATTAAAATCCATCAGCCTTTACGAAAAATTAGATCATCATCTCAAACTGTCTTAGTCAAGAATATACCCAAATCAAATTTCTCTGACATTGACAAAGCTTTTGAATTTGCTGCACTCGAAGTGTCGGAACTCCTTGACTGATGACATGAGAAATGAAAAATCTTTAAATTTAAATGCTTTCAAATCAAAATTTGAAACTGAAGTCTTCAAGAAATCATTCTTACTATAAGACCTTACAATGAATTAAATATTGATATTAATATAAACATGCTGTTAAGTTGTATGCATGATTTCCTCTATTGCATTTTTGACTGTCGATGTTAATTTTTTATTCACGATTATTTATATTGTACTTTTAAATGCCAATAAATGAGCTTGAATGTGTAAAACGTTTTATTATCTTTATTATCAATCTTGTTAATCGCCACTGAGCATTTCAAATGGATATTGGCGCTATATAAATGCTTTATTGTTATTATTGATATTATTGATATTATTATTATAATTATTATTATTATAATAATAATAATTATTATTATTATTATTATTACTATTATTATTATTATTATTATTATTATTATTATTATTATTATTATTATTATTATATATTATTATTATTATATAATATATATATATTATAAATATATATATATATATATATATATATATATATATATATATATATATATATATATATATATATATATATATATATATATATATATATAATACATCATACATACGGATTCTACGGGCATACATTATATTGCTCCTGTTGTTTGTTTTTTTTAATGTCATCTTCTAATTGCCACACCTTTTTTGAATGATGACATCTGGCATAAATTTAAATCCGAGCAATGTAATGTATTATATAACATAATGTTTATAGTTCTGAGTTGGTTGTTCTTTATGTGTCAAAGGCTATGTTGCCAGGTCGCTAAGAATAAGCATATTTGGCATGTAGTTTCGAAATGACCCCCAACATCGTTTTCATTTGAGGAATTTCATCGTTTCTAGGTCTCGTAGTAGCATTTTCATTCACGTAAGCGGCGATGTGAAACAAGTTAAGTTATACAGTGTGAGTCGTTTGTTGTTTTATTTTACCTTAAACGATAAAGAATTGAAATAGCGTGAAAACAGCTGTACAATGTTTTTTTTTTTTCTTGGTTTTTGGCAAACAATTATAAAGCCATTACAGTTTTGTTTGATACTAAGTAAAATACAATAAGACAACTGACCACCAAGAATAATTCCTTGTCAAAACGCAAATCAATCAAAACCAGATTTCATTCAGACGAATTTTTTGTGATTCCATCTCATTAACCTAGATCTACTTGTTCCTTTTCGGATACCTCAACGACCATACGTCATACATCAATACATTACATATCAAACAAAACTTTAATGTTTTTCTACTCGTTTGAAAACAATTGCTTGATTCTATGTTCAACTGTTTTCCCGCTATTTCAATTGTTTATCGTTCAGAGTGAAAAAACCCAACAGCCCACACTGTATGACTAAACAGTTGGAATGGTATCGGTCATGCATCGGTCATGCATACTCACGTGATCTTAGTATCGCGTACTGACTCGATCTAATAATATAATCGTACTTGATTTCACCCGAGAGTATGTCTATACCATGCTTGTCAGACTACAAAGCACAATTTGTCATAATATCACTGCTTTGAGTCATTGGCTTATAGCACTTATTAAGCATAATCTAATGATGACCTTGCGGTGAAGAACAATTAGAAATATATCGTTACATCGTCCAGTTATTCTGTTTTCTCCTCAGATTCCTCGGCCGTTCGTACGTGGACTTGCAAGAGATGACACCGGTCTACGAAAATTCACACGCTCCAATACAATTGACAGTGTCAAACTTCCGGGCGTGAGTTCAGGATCTATCTATGCACAGGCTGCCCGCAGGCGTGAACCTGTGCCTGTTAAAACTTTTAATCTGAGGGTAAGACTAAGAGTTTTAAAACTAATTTCTCGTTGTTTTCCTCTCAGAAATTTAAATCGTGTTCATAAGTAAGAATGATCTTTGCTAAACGTGAAATTAAATAATGCCAACACCCCTCACAAATTGCTTCTGAGTCGATCGAGCTGAATGGTGGAGGAGCAATTTAATGTACAGGTTCGAACTCTGGCTGATCTTGTCGAAGTAGCAGTGCCCATATCACAACTTAAACTTGAAGCATTTGCCTTTGGATCGGGGCAGTGAGAGCAAAGGCCGGTATCATTACTTCTGAAGAGATAGACGATATTTCTCTAGATGCTGTATGGTATGTGAGCCGAGACAGGCGAGAAAAAAGCATTATTAAATTAATTGCATTACAATAAATGTCGTATTAAGAAGTGAGATGGCTGGTCAAGCCGTTAGTATGTTAATACGTCTCCATAGACGGAGTGATAACGCAAGTTAACTGTACACATTTGAGAAGTGGAGCAACTTTTACTTAAGGTTCTAAAATCTATTCTTGACCGATTATCTGAGCTAAAAACGACCCTAGAATATCAATATCATAAATTATACTTGATATAATACGAGTTGTTTATGATACATTTGTAAAGTAGATGTATGACCTTTGAGACTTTTCTCCAATTGGATGGTTCTCTGGCTGAGTTGATTCATTGGCGTTTTCAGGAAGTTGTCTATTTTCCTGCTTAAGGTTGGTCCTACTTCAAATGGTGGCGGACTTGTCTTGAAATTATATTACGTATCTCGCACCAGCAAAGGGATGAAGTGGGGGGGAGTTGACAACAAAAATGTCGAACCCAGTTGTGTGATAATGATTATCTTTGTAAACACGAAAAGGGTAGATCTAACATTGTGCTCAGATTGAGGAAATTGCTTATACACATGCGTGCATACACACACTTTCACACACACATATACATACATACATACATACATACATACATACATACATCACATACATACATATATGCATACATACATACATACATACATACATACATACATACATACATACATACATACATACATACATACATACATACATACATACATACATACATACATACGTACATACATACATACATACATATATACATACATACATACATATATACATACATACATACATACATACATACATACATACATACATACATACATACATACATACATACATAGACACACATTCACCTACGTAATAAAAGTAAATTTAGCCCTCTGCTGATTACCTAAAGCGGCCCTCCGTGCAAACGGTTTAACCACCCCTGACACAACGCTATAGCATTTTTATAACATTACAAAACTGAGTGATAACTTTCGCGTCTCGATCAAGAGCAACAGTGAAGAAAAGCTATCTGTAATTAATGCTTTGTTTTGGTTTAATTGTTTTATTCTTCTTTTGAATATCAGGCAGATGACCTTTCTTCGTTATGGCTAATATTTAAGACTGTTTGGAACGAATTGCATTGGAATCAAACGAGCGAATCGCACGCTGTCCATACTGGTGTGCTAGGGATTAATTACAATTACACAATTAGATTATCTTGCCGGATTGGAACAGCGTGAAAAGGTCAATAATGCAAACACCTACACGGTTGCATGCTCAGAAAAAAAAATCGATTATGGTTGTGATTAAGAATTTCGTTCTAAAATGCCCTCCATCGGTTAGGCATGAGAATTTGTCGGCTTGTGTACTGTATGCTCCTCAGGAGTTTGAAAAGGATTTTGAATGAAATGGCCTGCTGTGAGTGTTAGATACATGATGTACAGTGAGTCAGTGAGCCTGCACTTGTGTGGGATACGGACTATAAATTCATCTTTGCCTTTATCTTTAAAAAAAAGATGCTAGTCGATTTCTCTCTGACCTTTTATTTAATTGGTTTTCTTTGATTGATCTTTCAAGAGAAGCCAAACACTCTGCACCCAACTAATTGTGTTGCTTTGCTTTTTTTCACCGCTAAAACACGGACATACACTTCTCTAACTCTAAGTGTTAAAGTCCTACCCCATCTCCACCCTACACAAATGCTTAAAACACGTTGAGAACCCAGATTTTTAGAGTTAAATGCGGATTTCACATGAATACGAGTAAGAGTGATTGACATGAACTGACTGTGTATAGCAAACACACACATAACAATCTATCTCTATCTATTTGCTTGTTTGAAGGTACCATGTCCCTTTAAACAAGTAGATTCCATGATAGACTTTAAGTAAGGATGATTTCAGTACTATGATACATGTACACATTATGTACCATTAAGGGGAGGGGGGCGCTTGGACTGGCGAGTTTTGGACCAAAAAGGTTGATTTTCTGTTTATGACGTATAATTTGTTTTTTACAAAATATTTTGTAGGCAAGGGTAGGTAAAATTTACGTTATCCTAACACTGACTGAGAAAATGAAATGGCAGTAAAAACCCGTATATTGGCAGTTAATCGCCAAATGTAGCAGTACACGATATTTGACCTCGTTTGCCGACGCCGACCTACGCATCTCCCATCGCTGTGTGAATATAATATAAGAAAAGAGGCGTTGCGCGTCAGTCTGTATGTATTGTAAATACGCCCACAAGCATAGGATATATAGAAAAAAACAAGATAACTGGTCATTTCGACTTCTGTTTTCTCAACAGTGAACATCTAAACCGAGATTTATAATCCTATTTACATAAGTAACAATGCCAGAGACTGTCGAAAGAGTAAGGGGGCTGCTACAAGAAGGAAACCCGTCTGAGGCGTTTGTTTTGTGTTATTTTCTGTTGATTCTTTTTACTGGCATTTTTCTCGAAATGTAGTTTTTCCAAACTAAAATTCTATCTCCTCCACCATTTACAGAACGATTTGTATTATATTTGACACATAGGTTCCTATTGTCAATGACGTCGGGTTTTGTTTGATATATTGTAAACTTTTTGAGAATAATTTTTTTGGTAGTAAAAACGTCGTTTTTGTACATTCACGATATATTAAAAAATTCATTAAAAAAACCTATCCAAAATAACGAAAAAATCCGACGTCGCTTTTTAGATATTGAATGGAAAAGACGATCTGCACAGGTTTTGAGTGATCTTATTTATAACTAAGGGAGGAGATAGATTCTGAAAATTGAGTGAAAATTCAAGATGGCGGCCGTTTCTATGGTAACCAAGGAGGCTACAAACTTTTCAATGATATAGGATGACTGTATTTTGACAGTTACTCATGTACATATTAAAAGCAAAATCCTAAACTCAAAAGCAAAAAAAAAATCACTTCATGTGCCGCCCCCCCCCCCCCCTTAATACCACTCCAGCCCTTGTCTTGCAACTCCTTAAATTTAAAAGTTAAAGCATGCAGTACTTGAATCAAAATAGTCCTTATGTAGATCTATGCTGGCTTTTTTCTTCCACTAGGTACAGTGTTGAGTTGACTTTAAAATCATTTTACTGTTTTGTTTCGTGTTGTTTGATGCTAACTTATTTTGTTTTTAATACTTTCTGTACCTTTATCTAGTTAAATCTAGTGGTCTTCGTGTTGTTTTCACGGCTTATGTTTTTGGGGGCTTTTTAGTTTTTTGTTTGGTAAATAGTAGAAATATCGATAATATCAAATATACAGCTTCGTTGGAATCGTAAAAAAATACGACCGTGATTTAAATCTCAACGTCATGGATTTATTTTTACAGTTTAGTCTCGTTTAATGGCATGAAAGAACATGTAGCTAATTAAGTTTGTTTTGCAATGTATTATGTTGCTTTTAAATTAAAAACGCTGATGTAGCATTAAAATTTAATGCTACATCAGCGTTTTGTTCTCCTTGCTTCCTTTTATCGTTACATCCCGTAGTTTAATTATTGTACATATAAAAATAATTCAGTTGGCACATTCAGGGGTTCAGTATTTGATTAGATATGATCATTCTTTAAAAAACTCAAGACGATAACTTTTGAAGATAAAGAAAATCGCCCACCCTATCCATCTGCACCGCTTACCTCTCGACACTATGGTTGAGCAACATGAGATAAAACACAGTTGTGGTTTTCTCTAATTGATGTGACATCAGCAACTTCGATTTCAACTGCTGAGAGATGTAAGCCTGGTTCACCATCATCATCGGGCCTCGTTACTTCTCGTGGGGCAAAGGCCATCAACAAGACAGGAGCTCTTTCTGTGGGCTTGTGGGACCCATGTCAATGTTAGCGCTTGCACTGAAGGCATACATCACGGCATTTGTAGAGCTACTGCACAGTCTCTTCTCTAGGAAATCTGGAAACAGGAGAAATTATCCATCCTTTGTCTAGGTGTCCTTGTAGGTCAATTGTCTCTGCACAGGTGGACTTTTAAACTTTGTTCCACTCTTTGCTGATGCTGTTCAATGCTTTTCGCATCGCCTAGTTCTGTTTTTAAGGTTACGATTTATTTCTCAGAACCAGTCCACCAAAGTCATGCTGTTTGTCTCTCAATATACTTACATTTTATATCGAATCGCACTCTTTCGTTGTGTTTTCTTGTTCCTTGGCGATTAATAAATGAATTAGTTGCATTGGTGAAAATTATGAAAAATAGGTGAAACATGTTTATGACATACATGGTGTCATGATCACCATTCTTCGGGTTTTACATTAAAGCTGAGATTTAAATTCGTCAATTTCGTCTCTTTTTCAGCTGAACCCAGAACACACCAGTCTGCTGTCAAAGTCTCTGCCAAGCTTACCGTCCATCCCTGGTTCTCCTTCCCACGAACAGGACCCGCTAAGCTTTACTGATCGGACACAGGACTTCAAGCAATCGGCTTTCCCAGGCCGCCACCGTTTCCAGAAAATCGCTTTCAAAAAAACTATCCACATCGAGAAGGCGTCTCAGGACGATACGCCACGGTCTCTTGATGGCGGCACCAAAGGTCAGGGGCAAGGCCAGGGTCAAGGTCAAGCCAACTACCATTTCGAAAGCGTCTATAACAACGTTCTGCCCCATCGGGTTCCCAAACATCAGTCCAAGCTGTCGGGGTCTGACTTTAAAGAGACGGACAAAACGGGGAACCCCGAAGAGCAACAGCACATTGAGTCACACGCGCCACCATTCCAGGCGTTTGTCCAAAGAAAGCGGCATAAGTGAGACCCGAAGTGAAGGTGGCTATGTCGTGAACAAGAAATGGAAGGAGAATTTGCAAGTGTCTGCGTTGTCAAATGATGCGCAGACAGTATCGAGAAGGAGACGAGCAGTACATGTCATGGGGACAATACCCCTGCCACCGTGTGGAGATGAACGTTACATTGGACGATGATGATTAAGCCAAATACCAATGTTGCCAAAATATGATGAATTTGTCGATGCATGTGTACATAATAATGATACGATTTCACAGTGTTTTACAAAATTACTATTTATTGGTGACCATGACAGTATGACCACTATTTAATTCTATTGTTGTTGAATATGGCGATATGTATAAAGGTAAATTATTCTTATCAAACATTTCTCATCGTGTTTTTACCTGGTATTACCCGTTGCCTCAGATTTTGTTTTGAAAAATCATGTCAAAGTTTTAAAAAATACGAGCACACGAACATAGTCCACTTTTTCTCCTATTCTACTTTTGGTTATCCATCTAGATCTAATCATTATTTAGTTCAATCAATACGTAATTTGAGAGTTTTTTTCAAATTCAGATGCAGCTAACACACGAATGCATAATGATATACAATGTAATACGATTTAATGATGAGGCATCTTCAAACATTTGAGAAATATACTTTCATTTAATCTTACGGAAGAATTGTGTTTTAAGGGGGAAAGTAGAGTAGTCTGCATTTCACGCAAAGAAATACATTTCTGAATTTCTCTTATCACCGTATCACGATAAAGAAAAACAAACATGTACATGAAATTAATCCCAAAAGTCCTGAAAATTGGACACAACAGGAAATAAAATATATAAGAGAATGTCCCAAGACAACTATGATAAGGAGAATTTTTTGAAGCAACGCCCCCCCCCCTCCTTCCCCCCAACATATCAAAATAAGGAACCCTAAGAAACTAAACAAAAAGAAACAAAAACCAAACAAAACAGCATTTAAAAAACAGTGTGTAATAAAGTTCTAAATAATCTTGCCATCTATTAGAGAAGCATATTGACCACGTAGTATTTTCAAATGGCAGACAAAAGTTGTTGAAACAAATAATACGGGTAAACACAGAGCCATTATCTAACGTAGATCTATATATTTTTTTCTTAAACTTTTATTAAGACATGAACATGTACCAAGAAAACATCGACGCTTTAAAAAAAGAAATCAACCAAGTCAACCCTCCCCCCTCCCCAAATCACACCCTACCCGATCAAGGATAATGTCATGTAGATGTACTATTAGTCTATGCGCTCATATTGATCGACACGTCTTGTGTACAGGAGTAAAACTATGGTCACTTACTATCATTGATCGACAAGTCTCGTGTACAGGAGTAAAACTATGGTCACTTACTATCATTGATCGACAAGTCTCGTGTACAGGAGTAAAACTATGGTCACATACTATCATTGATCGACAAGTCTTGTGTACAGGAGTAAAAATATGGTCACTTACTATCATTGATCGACAAGTCTCGTGTACAGGAGTAAAACTATGGTCACATACTATCATTGATCGACAAGTCTTGTGTACAGGAGTAAAACTATGGTCACATACTATCAATGATCGACAAGTCTCGTGTACAGGAGTAAAACTATGGTCACTTACTATCATTGATCGACAAGTAAAACTTGGTCACTTACTATCATTGATCGACCTCATGTACAAGTGAAACTATGGTCACTTACTATCATTGATCGACACGTATCATGTACAGAAGTGAAACTATGGCCACTTACTATCATTGATCGACAAGTCTCGTGTTCAGGAGTAAAACTATGGCCACTTACTATCATTGATCGACAAGTCTCGTGTTCAGGAGTAAAACTATGGTCACTTACTATCATTGATCGACAAGTCTCGTGTTCAGAGAGTAAAACTATGGTCACTTACTATCATTGATCGACAAGTCTCGTGTTCAAGAGTAAAACTATGGTCACTTACTATCATTGATCGACAAGTCTCGTGTACAGGAGTAAAACTATGGTCACTTACTATCATTGATCGACAAGTCTCGTGTTCAGGAGTAAAACTATGGTCACTTACTATCATTGATCGACAAGTCTCGTGTACAGGAGTAAAACTATGGTCACTTACTATCATTGATCGACAAGTCTCGTGTTCAAAGTAAAACTATGGTCACTTACTATCATTGATCGACAAGTCTCGTGTTCAAGAGTAAAACTATGGTCACTTACTATCATTGATCGACAAGTCTCGTGTTCAAGAGTAAAACTATGGTCACTTACTATCATTGATCGACAAGTCTCGTGTTCAAGAGTAAAACTATGGTCACTTACTATCATTGATCGACAAGTCTCGTGTACAGGAGTAAAACTATGGTCACTTACTATCATTGATCGACCTCATGTACAGGAGTAAAACTATGGTCACTTACTGTCATTGATCGACCTCTCGTGTTCAAGAGTAAAACTATGGTCACTTACTATCATTGATCGACCTCATGTAGTCACTTACGTGTTCAAGAGTAAAACTATGATCACTCACTATCATTGATCGACCTCATGTACAGGAGTAAAACTATGGTCACTTACTATCATTGATCGACCTCATGTACAGGAGTAAAACTATGGTCACTTACTATCATTGATCGACCTCATGTACAGGAGTAAAACTATGGGCACTTACTGTCATTGATCGACCTCATGTACAGGAGTAAAACTATGGTCACTTACTGTCATTGATCGACCTCATGTACAGGAGTAAAACTATGGTCACTCTTACTGTCATTGATCGACCTCATGTACAGGAGTAAAACTATGGTCACTTACTGTCATTGATCGACCTCATGTACAGGAGTAAAACTATGGTCACTTACTGTCATTGATCGACCTCATGTACAGGAGTAAAACTATGGTCACTTACTGTCATTGATCGACCTCATGTACAGGAGTAAAACTATGGTCACTTACTATCATTGATCGACAAGTCTCGTGTACAGAAGTAAAACTATGGTCACTTACTATCATTGATCGACAAGTCTCGTGTACAGAAGTAAAACTATGGTCACTTACTATCATTGATCGACAAGTCTCGTGTACAGGAGTAAAACTATGGTCACTTACTATCATTGATCGACAAGTCTCGTGTACAGGAGTAAAACTATGCTCACTTACTATCATTGATCGACAAGTCTCGTGTACAGGAGTAAAACTATGCTCACTTATTATTAGTCTAACATAGCAACAAAAATGGTTAATTCTATACATAAGACACTGCTAAACCACAGATACTGAGACACATTTAGTTACCTTTTGTTCTTATTTGAACACAACGAGTACAATAAATCAAGCAAAGATACTAACAACACTATTAGTACTGTTAGTAACATTATTAGTACTGTTAGTAACATTATTAGTACTGTCAGTAACATTATTAGTACTATTAGTAACATTATTAGTACTGTTAGTAACATTATTAGTACTGTTAGTAACATTATTAGTACTGTTAGTAACATTATTTATTAGTACTGTTAGTAACATTATTAGTACTGTCAGTAACATTATTAGTACGGTTAGTAACATTATTAGTACTGTTAGTAACATTATTAGTACTGTTCGTAACATTATTAGTACTGTTAGTAACATCATTAGTACTGTTAGTAACATTATTAGTACTGTAGGTAACACTATCATTAGTACTGTTAGTAACATTATTAGTACTGTTAGTAATATTATAAGTACTGTTAGCAACATGATTAGTATTGATGAAAACGTTGGGTATTGATCTAATTCCCGATGAACAGATTATTCAAACTGATGTGCAACAGTAGGGAAAGTTTTGTTGACTCCAAAATATTCTATTCTATACGTTTGAATAGTTTGTCCTGTGGCGTTCTTAAAAGAAACGAAACCAAGATATCAAAATTTTCTTTTTGATTTAAAGTGCTATTCCACAAATTTTTTAAGGTTCTCTTTGATCAGCTCTATCTGATGCTTTAGAAAATCTTCTCGGCTTTTCCAGGTCTTGTAGCTTTCTGTTTGCTCCTCCATTTTTCGATTTAGACGTCTTAGTACAGCTGACTTTTTCTTCTGCAAAGTGTATGAAGAGACAAAATGTAAATGTACATGCATATTTTCTCATAATACACAATCTATCTATCTATCTATCTATCTATCTATCTATCTATCTATCTATCTATCTATCTATCTATCTATCTATCTATCTATCTATCTTCTATCTATCTATATATCTATCTATCTATCCATTTATCTATTGATCTATCTATCTACCTATCTATCTATCTATCTATCTATCTATCTATCTGTCTATCTACCTACCTATCTATCTATCTATCTATCTATCTATCTGTCTATCTACCTATCTATCTATCTATCTATCTATCTATCTATCTATCTATCTATCTATCTATCTATCTATCTATCTATCTATCTGTAGCTATCCCTTTTTCTCTATTTGTCTGTCTGTCCGTCTGTCTATCTATTTATCTGTCTATATATTTACATATATATCTATATATCTATCTATTTATCTATATATCTATCGATATGTCTGTCTATATGTCTATCTATCTATTAGACTATCTATCTATCTGTCTGTCTATCTATCTATCTATCTATCTATCTATCTATCTATCTATCTATCTATCTATCTATCTATCTATCTATCTATCTATCTATCTCTATATATCTATCTATCTACCTATACATGTACCTATCTACCTATCCAACTCTCTATCCTTCTATTTTTCTATCTGTCTGTCTGTGTCTGTAATTACACAACTATAAGATATGGTAGACAGGTATACACGATCATACGATACATACTATGGCATTTTCTCCTGTAAATGTTTCTCTCCCTCCCTTTCCTTGTATGCATCCCTCTCTGTCAATTGCTGTCTCTCTGTCTCTGTACCTGTGTCTGTGTCTGTCTGTCTGTCTGTCTGTCTGTCTGTCTGTCTGTCTGTCTGTCTGTCTGTCTGTCTGTCTCTCTCTCTCTCTCTCTCTCTCTCTCTCTCTCTCTCTCTCTCTCTCTCTCTCTCTCTCTCTCACTTTCTCTCTCTCTCTCTCTCTCTCTCTCTCTCTCTCTCTCTCTCTCTCTCTCTCTCTCTCTCTCTCTCTCTCTCTCTCTCTCTCTCTCTCCCTCTCTCTCTCTCTCTCTCTCTCTCTCTCTCTCTCTCTCTCTCTCTCTCTCTCTCTCTCTCTCTCTCTCTCTCTCTCTCTCTCTCTCTCTCTCTCTCTCTGTCTCTCTCTCTCTCTCTCTCTCTCTCTCTCTCTCTCTCTCTCTCTCTCTCTCTCTCTCTCTCTCTCTCTCTCTCTCTCTCTCTCTCTCTCTCTCTCTCTCTCTCTCTCTCTCTCTCTCTCTCTCTCTCTCTCTCTCGCTCTCTCTCTCTCTCTCTCTCTCTCTCTCTCTCTCTCTCTCTCTCTCTCTCTCTCTCTCTCTCTCTCTCTCTCTCTCTCTCTCTCTCTCTCTCTCTCTCTCTCTCTCTCTCTCTCTCTCTCTCGTACAATGCGTATTGACTGTTTTGTACGCTTGGTAAAGAATAAGGAATTGTAAGGCGAATGGGAACACTTATTACATACATTATTATCATTATCAATTACCATCAGTACAGACCAATCAATTCCAGCGTTTGAATAGCTTTATTTGTTGACATGATCACACCTTACCATATTATAATATGCTATCTAGTATAGAGAACATTACATCTTGGAAAAGTTTAAAAAAACAGACCTAAAACGATCTTTAACTTTGCATGTTCGTTTATAAAAACCGCCGGAGTTATAGAAAAGAATAACAATTTATCCTGAATGAAACAACAATAAAGGTGGATTTATAGTCTGTATCCATACACAAGTACAGGCTCACCGACTGTACACAATTAATCCGCCAATAGAACATTTCATTCAAAGTCCTTCTCAACTCACCGAGAAGCATACAGTATAGAAGCCTGTTTGATGCTTTGTACTAACACTCTAACAATATATATAAATATATATATATATATATATATATATATATATATATATATATATATATATATATATATATATATATATCTGCCCATAGCTGAATACTAATTCACACCTGACTCAAGAAAGAAATCAGAATGTGAAGTACCCCCTTTCCTCAGAATACAGCGTCGTGAAAAAGCACCTGGGACAGCCAGGGTTTGGAACCAGTGTCGTGATTACAAACTCACACTACTACAGATCGCGCCATGAAACCTCCTGAAAATAACCTTTGTCTATCTTAGCATCATTACGTATAGTAATGGTCGCGAAAGACAGGAAGCAACTGAATAGTGCGTTTCATCTGGAGACAGATGGATAAATCATGTGTTAATTAGATCATTCTTATTGTGCTTTTCAAAGCAATACATATGCAGACATTTATATAAAGTAAATATCAGTGAGAGCGAGAGAGACGATAGTAAAAGAAGATTTAGATCAAAAACATGGTTTGTTGTTGTTGTTGTTGTTGTTGTTGATGATGAGGTTGTTGTGTTGTTCATTTTTGAAAGAAGATCCAGAAGCTTACCAACAGTATCTGATTAGCTGTGTCCAATTTTTCACATTTCTGTTTACACTGCTCCACCTGTAAAGTCAACAAAATGTCTGTTTTAATTTCTAGTGTTTTAAAAGGCTATGTTTTATTGACTTTTATAGTTATAGTCATAGTCATACATTGGGTAAAAAGAATGTACAGTACTTACCAACTAACATCCCGGTGAGTGAATTACCTGAAGCTTTCAATCATTTTTTCATCGATAAGATTAAAAAGATACGAGAAAACTTAGATGCCACAAACTCTGATCCCAGGTATCACGTATTCGACGGTAATTCCTTTTCTTCTTTTAAACCTGTAACAGAAGATTTTGTTAAATCTACAATCATGAAATCTACTAAAAAATTGTGTGAACTTGATCCACTGCCAGTAAATCTGTTTCTTAGCTGCCTTGATATCACCTTGCCCCATATTACCAATATTATCAACCAGTCACTAACAAATGGAATTGTTGTCCCTAGTTTTAAGGAGGCCATAGTTAGACCTTTATTAAAAAAGAACAACCTTGATCAAAACGATCTGAAAAATTACAGACCAGTGTCCAACCTACCATTTCTTTCCAAAATATTAGAAAAAGCTGTTTTGAGCCAAATCGACCAACACTTAGATGAAAACTCTTTGAAAGGAACCTATCAGTCTGCTTATAGAAGAAAGCACAGCACAGAGACAGCACTTCTGAAAGTACAATCTGATTTACGGAATTCGACCGATAAAGGAGAACTATCCATTTTAGCCTTGTTAGACCTATCTGCTGCATTTGACACTATAGATCATGGCATTCTTCTTAAACGTTTAGAGTTATCTTTTGGCATCAAAGGCACTGCTCTGGAATGGTTCAGTTCGTACATCAGCAATAGAAAGCAAGCTGTATCAGTCCATGGAAAGCTATCAAATTATTCTGTTCTTCATTTTGGTGTGCCCCAAGGCTCGGTTCTGGGGCCAATCCTTTTTCTTTGTACGCACAACCAATACACAACATCATCAATCAACATCATTTTAATTACCACATTTACGCTGACGACACTCAGCTCTATAAGTCTGCTGAAATATCCGGACTGCCATCTGTCATAACTTCCCTTAATGATTGCGCCACCCAGATTTCTTCGTGGATGACATCCAATAAATTGAAATTAAATGAGAACAAAACAGAAGTTATAGCAATAGGAAGCAAAGCCAAAGTAGAAGCCGCTAAATTAAGATATGTTAAAATCTGTGGCGAAGAAATTCCTGTTGTCAAAAAAGTAAGAAATTTAGGAGTTATCATGGATTGTACCATGTCCATGGAAGACCATATCTCACATTTGAGAAAAGTTTGCTATCTGGAATTAAAAAGAATATGTCATATCAGGAAATACATCACTCCTGAAGCAACAAACAAATTAATTTGCTCATTTGTTCTTTCAAGAATTGATTACTGCAATTCTCTGCAGGCTGGACTTCCACTGACACAAATCAAGAAACTGCAGATAATACAAAACAATGCCGCCAGATTGGTTATGGAAGTTTCAAAAAGAGAACACATTACGCCAATACTTAAACACCTACACTGGCTCCCAATAAAATCCCGCATTGACTACAAGATAGCTACAATCACGTACCAATGCCTGCACGAGGCTGACTTTCCAGTCTACTTAAAAGAGTTAGTTCCTAAATACACACCGAACAGATCACTGCGCTCAGCGAGCAAGAAAATGATACAAACACCCAAAACTAAACTTAAGACTTTCGGAGATAGGGCCCTACAAACACAAGCAGCCAAAATTTGGAACATTTTACCATGGGACGTCCAGTCTGCAGAGTCTTTGAATATACTGAAATCTCGCTTGAAGACCCACTACTTCTCCAACATATTTAGATGAATTTTATTGAATTGCGTGCTTTTACTGAATTGATTGTGATACTATTTTTTATTGATGCATCTGTTTTATGTAAAATGTTTTAGCCATAGCATGCCATGCCTGTGTAATCATTTGCTTGTAATGCGCCTTGAGCTCTTCTGAGGGAAGGCGCAATGTAAATATTCTTCTTATCTTATCTTATTTCTATATACACACATTGTCTGATTTCACCGTAAGCACACTGTTTCCTATGTCTACACGGAGCAAGCGATGTTAGTACTCAAGATTTGCCTGATGTCTAACTAAAGACAAGACAAGATATATTTCATTTATTCCTTTTAATAAAATTCTGAAATCTCGTTACTTGAAAATAAAAATGAACAAAGAAATAAATGATAGAATTAACAGATCAACAAATCTTATCTTATATATATAAATGAATACATATATATATATATATATATATATATATATATAAGATGTGGTATATAAGATGTGGTAATAAAGATGTGGTAATAAAGGTGTGGTAATAAGATGTGGTAATAAAGATATATATATATTAGTCGTTTGGACTTTGATATCGATTATAGAGTAGGACTCTATCTACTTACAAAGAATACAGTTCTTTGGTTTTGATTTTTTGCCCGGCAATACAGGAAACTAGAGTTTAAATCTCGAAGTGAACGTACAAAATAGTTTATCTGTAGTATTTGCTCATTAAAAACTCTCACTTGATCTTTTGTAAGCTGGATCTAGCTCTTAGTTGTTAGACGAGGATAGACGAGGAATTCTGAGATCTCATGACTTGTTTTCCAAATTTCTTTTGATTGTTCTCCCGTTTATCTCAAAAATAGTTATGTGATCCACAAAGCGCACTGCCTGACTGTTTAAAGGTCAATTTTGGTAGTTTTAAGTGGTTGGCAGGGTGATTAGACTTATCGTTGTAAGGTCGTGTAGGTGGGAATCTAAGTTATGCTAGGTCCTTACAGTATGGAGAAAAAAAGCTCAAAACTGACCAAGTTCTGTCCAGTTGGTATATCACCCTTCCGATTCTGACTACAGAAATCATGATTATTTTCAGGTCTATGAGCTATAGTGCCGTCAGAAAGTTCCTTTCTTTGATTTCCAATGGAACATAACTACGCTCACAAGCTGCGATATTACATATCTCTTTGAAAGGAAGAAAGAAAAGGGAGAGGGAGGGAGAGAGGGAGGGGAGAGGACAAAGCTATCAGTAGAAAACCAAGTTCAAGTACTTACATCATTATATCAACATTTAGTCAAAGTCTAATTGAATTGAATAACGTTTGTGGGGAACTAAAAGTCCAGCTAATGTTATAACCTCTCTCTTTTTAGTCTCTTGAATCGCTTTCTTTTCCTCTATTTGCTTTTGCAAGTTTCGGATGTCCTCATGCAAATATGTCTCTGTCATGATCATTCCGCATTCAGTCATTATATCTCGTTCCTTTTTCTCCAGTTCAGCCTCTGAAAGGCAATACAGAAAAAGGAAAAAAAAATGATCAATAATACGCTTATCCAAACAATTTTTAAAGTTTCGTTGTTTTGTTGTCATTGTTAGGGGTTTTGTGTGTGTTTTGGTTTGGGTTTTTGTTGTAATTGCATGGGAGCCTGCAGCATGAATTCTTGTTAGGCGTATCGTATTAACAGCCTCACGTTGTTGGTGTACCTTAATCACCATCCACAATGAGTAATAAAGTCAGGCCTAGTGTAAGTATTCTCCCTAGAGCCTAGAGGCAAACTCCCGTAGATGTGATAAATCCCGACATCCACGATATCTCAAACTAAAAGCTTCTCTACGACTGGCATACACAAGTCTTTACACTGAGTCTAAAGTCACCGCGTGTCCCTGAAAAAAACCTCTGTTAGAAATACCACCCACGAAATTTTAAGATTCTTGTACATTTTTGCTGACATTTTATAGACACACTTTCAATCTTACTCTGAGTTTTAAAGATCTTCAACTTGATGTTTTAGCTGTCTTAGCTCCACCTCCACGTCTGTCTCAGCTTCCATTTCGGCAGTTTTGTTTCGCGTTGCGTCCATTTTGCTTTCATACTCAACCAGCGTTCTGGGAAAACGATAATATCAAAAAGCATGACCAGTTGTATACAGTGTTTTCGTTTGTTTTCATTATCGCCTTTTCTTATTGTACCTAAGGTCAGTACCTTTACTTTGCTTCTATATTACTAAAGGGACCTTATATTTATGTTGCCTCTTATTCTTAGAAATCTGGGGAGGAAAACCCAACTAAAAGAGAATTTCTGGCTCATTATATCTGCCTATCATACAAAAAAAAAATGGGGGGAACGCAAAACCTGCAAAAAATAGATAAATAAATAATTGATTAATTAAATATTGCAAGAAAAAGAAATCATTCAAGATAGTTGGAAACCGTGAAACCTTCATCGGTTCCCAGCTCTCCCTTTTCAAATTTGAGGGGACTTGGTGGTCCAGAGGCGAGGTGTTGGCCTCTCAACCAAAAGGTTGCGGGTTCGTGACCGATAGGTCGAAACCACTGTTTTTGAGTTTTCTCGAGAACCACTCCCCCTCCCCCCTCCCCTGGCTCGCTTTTCCTGGTCCAGGTATGTGATTCAACACCTTACCCCTAGGATGACGATGACGAGGTCCCTGTGGATCGCAATAGTCTGTATACATTCAAGATTCATTTGCTGTGTAAAATGGAGTCCGGCAAAATTTTAAAAACTCCTACACAAACCCCTGAATCATCTTGGTGATGCATGTGGCTTCAATCAAAGTCAAACCAAACCGAATCTCAGTAACTTGCCTTCCCTCCAAGGTCAGTGTCTTCCTGTCACATGACCATCATACAAAATATTGTTCTTCTTAATTATAGCATGCTACAATTTAAACATAAATCCTTCTTGTGATGACACTATTGATAACAAATACAACAAACCCGTTGACTTTCTGCCTTTCGTTTTGCATCGATCAAGTTCTTGTTGTTTCAGTGCCCGCTGGATTTTCGACGAATGTTTCTCCCACAGAGTCTTCGCAATTTCTGCCAAAGTCATAAATATCATCATGCAATGTAATGTGACAGTAATAAGTGAGTGTGTATCTATCAAATTCCCACGCAAACACATATGCACAAATCAAATATACAAGCACAAACGCATACAACCATATCGGTACATACAAATAGTGGGGCAGTGAGCAGGTGATTGCAGCTGTACGAGGACTAGGCGATCTCGCATTCCGTGAGTCTTCTGCTGCCTTGCAGTGGAGGTCTTTGCACCAGAGGCTAAGGAAGTTAACTCTGACATAAAATCACAACCTGCTGCCTTTTAGGTCGGCCTTGATTAAGCAAAGGCTAGCTGGAGTTAACCCCGTAGAAAATCACAATCAAGGCGCGGTAGGGGGGTCTCAAAAGGTGGCAGCCCCATCACATAAAAGGAAAGTGGGCTAATCACCTACTTAACTCAAAACCTGCTAGATTCAGATAACCAAATGTAAAATACCATGACTGAACTCTCGAGGAAGACCCTGAAATGAAAAAGGGCTGTGTTTATTGGAGCATGAAATGTTTGGGCAATACGTGAAAAAGTGGCAAATTAGCTGAAGAAATGGAACATTTCTAAGTAGATATTTTGGCCATTATATAAACAAATTAAAGGAGATAAAAATTGAAAATGTAGGACCAAATCATACTTTCATCTTCTCAGGAGTAGATGTAAAGGATAGAGCAAACCAAGAGACCTCCTAATGCATAAAAGGCATGAAACGTTACTAGAACGTTGGAAATTTATAAGCTCACGGAAGTTAAACGTCGACCAAAAAGGTAAAGACATTACATTATTAATAGCTTATGGACAAAACGAAGACGCCACCAAAAAATTAAAAAAGCTCTTTGAGAACAGACAATTTACAAATAGCATGCAGGAATTCTAAACCCAAATATAAACTATGGCTTTTAGATAATTAAACGCCAGGGAGGTAACAATGCAGAAACATCAGGTTGGGTAAGTATTTTCAAAATTACATAATCTCAAATTGGAGAGAGTACATAGATTTTTGGCTAGAGAATAAGATGAAAATAGCCAACACCGTTTTTCACAATTGAAATGTCTACAAATATACAAGAATAAATGAAGACAAAGTGAAAAGTCAATTATGGATAATATGCATAATAGTTAGCAGTTCCTTTTACAGTACAATGGATACAAAACCAAACAGAGGAGACAAAATATTTAGTGATCATCAATAAGCATGATGGCAACAGTGAGATTGCTGACTGATGAAAATAAACAGAGTACCAATACAGAAGAAAGCTACTAAATGCTCAAACTATAGATACACTAAATAAAGCCAAGTAAAAGTATATACCAATCTAGAAGAAAAGTGACTACTGTAATAGGAAACACTTCTCAGTTGTACTGAACAGTGTGGATAAGAAACAAAATTATTACAAATATCAGGAAAGAAAAATGGTGGAATGAGAATATGAAGACATTCCTTCAAAGAAAAGAATGATACCTGCAACTAAAAACTTAAAAACTTAGAAAAGCATTTGATACTGTGAGGAGTAAAAAACCTATTTCCAAAGAACACAACGTGAGAAAAGCAAAACATAAACAATTAAAAAAATTGGACAAACATTTCAAGAAAGCTACCAAGAAAATCAAAAGCTGTTCTGGGGAGTAATCAAGAGCATGGAAAATTAAATGTTTGACCAATTAGACAAGTTAAAAACAGCCTCAAAGAAGAAATTATGAAGGAAGACAACTCAAATCATAGAAACATGGAGAAATATTTCATAACAATTACATAATCCATCTAGAACATTGAAACAAGGACCTCCAGATCAATTATAAGAATAATACGAAATTAAATTAAACAAAAGAGGAATAGATATTTCAATAGAAGAAAACCAAAAACAATGCTATAACAAAAGTTAAAACTACAAAACGCTTACAGGAGCAGATCAAGTTTATCTAGAAATGATTAAAAACCAATTTCTTAAGGCAGACGAACTACTTAACTGCGTGCAATATGTCAATAAACAAAGAAGTTAAAAGGTGCCAGATGACTGGAAAGGCAATTGTGCCAATACACAAAGAAAGGTCAACTTTGGAATACTCAAATAATAGAGGGATACAATACTAAGCGTACTGTCCTACTCTCTCTATGGCAGTGATACCAGAAATGATACTGAGGAAAAAAGAGTAGAAGATCAAATTGATAAAAGATTTAAGAAGAGGAAAAAATGTACAAAGATCACAAAATCAGAATTACAACAATAAGATATCAAACCAAAGAAGAAACATTGAAATTAAGATAAAAATGATTCAACTGAAAAGTTTGACACTGTGAGGAGGAATGAACTAACAATAGAATAGCTAAATAAGTATACAGTGCAATATTTACTTAATGCTAAGGAAACGTTTTAAAAAAGACCAATATGATATAAAAGAGGCATTAACGCAAAGAAATTGATTTCACGGAAGGAAATCAGAAACTGTCAGGACAGGGCAGCCTGGAGAAAGATCATTTCGGCCATCTAAAACCCACATACACCGGAAGTTAGAAACATTCTGATAAATGAAGAAAATAAATGAACAATCGATGTAAATTCTATATTGAAGATACCTAAGATATTTCTCATTATCAACGATCGATGTAGATTCTATATTGAAAATCAAAAAAGATATTTCTAATTATCAACAATCGAATAATGATTCTATATTGAAGATACCAGTAAAATATTTCTCATTATCAACAATCGATGTAGATTCTATATTGAAGATACCAAAGATATTTCTAATTATCAACAATCGATGTAGCAATTCAATATTGAAGATACCTAGGAGTAATGATTTCTCATTATCAACAATCGATGTAGATTCTAATTGAAGATACCTAAAGATTTTCTCATTATCAACAATCGAGGAAAGATGTTTATTGATGTAAATAAGATATTTCTCATTATCAACAATCGATGTAGATTCCACACCCTTCATCGCATCAAAAATAAATCGACTTTCAGGCCTAGATCGACGCCCCCAACAGCAGATAGGTAGAATGGGAACTGATTACTAACGCCCACAACAGAACATACAAATAGATAAAATACATACACACAATGACATATATAACGGGGCCTAAACCGTCTTAAATAACGCCCACAACATACATACATACATAAATACATACATACATACATACATACATACATACATACAACATCTTATTAACGATACACACAGCAGATTCTCTTAGAACAACTGCTAACGTACAGGCATACATTAATTTGTTTTACATGCAACAAACTCACATGCATACAACTAAATGCATACATATCAAGGTACATCCATCCCATTTGTTGTTTTGTTGGGCTTTTACACCGTCCATACATCCACACCACATAGAACATGATACATACAAACATAGACAACTGATAAATCCGGAAATGCGATCCTATTGTTTACATTGCTGGAAGTGTCTACTTGTACATAAACTGGACCATCATACAGTTCAACATACATACATCCACTATTTTGTTAATCTACATGCGCTGTTCATAACAAACAAGACCCAAATGGGTATCTATATTTTATGGCAAAATTATTTGTTTTACCTTTATAAGTCTAACACAAGCATGTTTGCATACATACATACATAATGCACTAATACATACATACATACATACGTTTTACATACATAATGTACTAACAACAATGTTTGCCCAGACAGACAGAATGACAGACAGACAGACATGAATCTCAGACAAATATAGAAACACAGACATGTTTGCCGTTTTAACTTAATGTACCAATACAATTATGTTTTTATCTTTATAATGTACTAACACAGAGAGATGTTTTGCCCTTTTTACCTTTATAGAGAACATATGTTTGCCCTTTTTACCTTTATAATGTACTAGCAGCAAATTTGCTCAGTTTTACAGACTAGCACACGACATTTTCGTTTTATTCATAATTCAGCCTTCACGAGACATTTGCTCGTTTTACCATCAATAATGACTAGACAGAGAGTACAGAGCTCGTTTTACTAGACAGATTGACAGAGACACGCAAATTTGAAGTTTTATTTATAATGACTCACAGACAGACAGACAGGGACAGAGAGAGAGAAGAGAGAGAGAGATAGAGAGAGAGAGAAGAGAGAGAGATTTCGAGAGAGCAGAGAGAGAGAGAGACAACAGTGTTGCAATTAGAGAGAGAGAGACAGAGACAGATAGAGAGACAGAGACACAGACAGACAGACAGAGAGAGAAAAAGAGACAGAGACAGAGACAGAGACTAGAGACAGAGAAAGAGACAGAGACAGAGACAGAGGAGACCGACAGATTGACAGATAGACAGAGAGAGAGACAGAGAGAGAGAGAGAGAGATCTAAGAGACAGAGAGAGAGAGAGAGAGAGAGAGACAGAGACAGAGACAGAGAGACAGACAGTGAGTTGATTCGCAATATGAGACACGTCTTGAGAGTGAGACAGACAGAGACAGAGACCCAATGATGCAAGAAGAGGGAGATGGAAAATGATCATCATTACCAACGATGGTGATGATGATGAGAGAATGGTGATAGAGAAAGGGAGTGTGAGAGATTTAGTAAAGTTCTTTCAGAGAGAGAGAGAGAGAGAGAAAACTGAGAGAGAGATTCTAGAGAGAGAGCGTCAAGAGAGAGAGAGAGAGAGATAGAGAGAGAGAGGAGAGAGAGAGAGAGAGAGAGAGAGAGAAGAGAGAGAGAGAAGAGAGAGAGAAAGGAGAGAGAGACCATAGAGAGAGAGAGAGAGACAGACAGACAGAAAGAGAGAGAGAGAGAGAGAGAGAGAGATTCGAAGATAGAGATAGAGAGAGGAGATGGAAGGAGAAGGGAGGGAGAGAGCCACCGTGTTACATGGCTGATGCTAAAGAATTTAGAGAGTTTTGATCATGAGAAAGAAGAACAGACAGACATACAGACTGACAGCCTGTAATGTCAATTGTCTTTTGTATTATCATATTCTTAGGCTTTAAAATAATAATGTGTTTGTCAGACGTAATGCGTATATTGCGTTGAGAGAGAGTAAATTATATCATCATCATCATCACCATCATCATTATCATCATCATCATCATCATCATCATCATTATCATCAGAAATTATTATTATTATCGTATTTTTATAATCAAATTATTACTATTCCTTTATTTATGCCCGAGCTGTCCTATTATTTTTTATTAGAAGTGTTTATTATTATTATTATTATTAACATTATTACAACAGATTATTATTATATTGTTACTATTATTATCATTATTATTATTACAGATTAATATTATTATTAATATCATTAGTGATGATTATTATTATTATGCTTGTTATTATTAGATTTCTCATTTTGATTCTATCTAATATTATTTTCTTTAGCCGAATAAGAATGTTTGGATTCTCGATTGAAGTAGGACTATATAGATGTTTAATAAAGATGAGACGAGAGATGATTGCGCAAAAAACCAGTTTCAAGTTTTTTTAGGAAAGTGTGCTGGGTTATCAACAATCCTGGAGAATGAAATTGATGATTCACTCGAAGAACTTTGCGTGAGTTCTTTGTCTTTACTCAAAATCAAGTTGTTTGAATGGGCAAAAAAGAGGGAATTTGATTCTTGAGCACCAGGTCTCTTTTTCTTCAATTGACTTTATAGATCTGATTTTATTTACAATGTTATACTATGAATTTACCATTTAGACCAGGTGTCCTAACAGATTTATCTCAAATGAGAGTTGGTAGCAAACAATTCTGGCTGTCTACACCACTCGATTCACTTATATCATTATTGGTGTAAAAACCACTGATTCACCAAATTGACGTTTTTAATTCAGAAGAATCATTGATATCTGCGTTGCTATGTATTCGTTTTCTTCAGAGTCATCATTTTTTTGAGATGTTTTTGCTGCTGTTGTTCTAAAGAGTCTTACTGTGTTATGGTCTTACTGTGTTATGGTCTTGCTGTGTTATAGTCTTGCTGTGTTATGGCCTTGATGTGTTATGGTCTTGCTGTGAAGATGGGTTTGTATTTTATTTGGGTTTCATGGACAATTGTGTAATGTCGAAGTTGTCTAGGCCTATGATTTGTGTCCACGAAAGTGATTTTACCAATCTCATTGAGAGAGTTAATTATACATTTTAATATCATTGTGACATCATAATTCCTAACTAGCAAGGCCGGGCCTAGAGTCTTTCCCTGTTTGAAAGCGGCGATTGATAAAATATGCTAAGGGCTGATGCCATAGAGGAGTCTGGAACCCAGAAGAGGGAAGAGAAGGGATGACCTTTGAGATTAGGGAATTGGTCTCAGGGGGCACTGGAGAAGGAAATAAATATTAAACCAAAGATAAAGAAAAACCCTAAAAAGAAACAGAGTCTGAAGAGAGAGACAGACTATCCAAGAGAGAAACAGACAGATATGTCAGGTTTGTGTAAATGAGGGGAGAGAGAGAATCAAGAGAGGAGAGACAGATTATCCATTCCTGGCTCAAGAGATCAGAGAGAGAGAGGACGTTTTCATTTCGTTTAAAAACAGAAAGTCAGAGACAGAGTCAGAGAGGAGACAGAGACTAGAGACATAGCATTCCATAGAGCAGAGAAGATGCAAAAGATATTGAGCCG
>JAXRKP010000986.1:22500-42500 GCA_037039925.1 Doris montereyensis | reverse complement strand
CTGTCTCTGTGTCTGTCTGTGTGTTTGTCTCTCTTTCTCTGTCTCTCTGTCTCTCTGTCTTTGTCCCTGTCTCTGTATCTGTCTCTGTCTGTATCTCTGTCTCTGTCTCTGTCTCGGTCTCTGTCTCTGTCTGTCTGTCTATCTGTCTGTCTGCCTCTCTCTTTCTCTCTGTCTCTGCCTCTCTGTCTCTGTCACTCTCTATCTCTTTCTCTCTGTCTGTCTTTGTCTCTCTGTTTGCTCATGTGACCATCCTATCTCTCTTTGCCTCTATCATTTTTATCTACGTATCGCTCTTTCTATACATCTTTTCTTGCGTACATACATACATACCTACATACATATAAACATGCATATATACATACACACATACATGTATACATACATACATACACACACACATACATACATACATACATACATACATACATACATACATACATACATACATACATACATACATACATACATACATACATTCAACGAATATAATGTAACAATGAAAGTGCATACCATAAACTCATGTTTGTTTTTACAAGCATTATTTCTCCGATTGGCTGATGCCTGTTGACCTACATTGTGGTATGGCGGTTTTATTATTATGCAAATGCGGGGAACAATTTAGAGGGTAGTTCATGGTTGCTGTTTGCAAAGCTGAACGGTAGCTTGCCTTTATGTTTCTGAAACAGCAATGCACACATTAATACATTATTATTATTATTATTATTATTATTATCTTTATGTTTGAAAGAACGATCTGATTGATATATTTTCAACAATAGTATGTTAATGTCATATTTGAAAAGCAAAGAGCGCAAAAGTTGTTTTTTACTCTGTTCTGTTTAGTGAACGCACTACATGAATGTGAATAATTGAAGGGACGGAGAGCAAATCAAATTTATCCAGAAATGATTAAAAACGAAGGGAGAGAGGCAGTCAAACTACCGCATGCAATATGTCAGCAAGCATGGAAGTCAAAACAGGTGCCAGGAAGAAGTGAACAGGACCACATATTTACAATAAGACAAATAGTAGAAACATTCCTTGAAAGAAATGTTGACTTCCACCTCTGTTTTATTGACTTAGACAAGGCATTTGACACTTTGAGGAGGGATGAACTATATAATTCTTTACAAGAACATAATGTAGAACAAAATGTGACAGAAGCTATACAACATTTTTACAATAAACCAACATATGCTGTGAGTGTAGCTGGCAGCTTATCTGAAGAATTTGACGTCGATAGGAGTTAGACAGGGTTGTATTCTAAGCCCTTTTTGTTTATCATATTTGTGAATTCAGTCGCAACGGCATCTTCAAAAATGAAGAAAATAAAACGAAGGTATGGGGAAACTCAAGCCAGTATATCTATCAATGCTTTCATTAGCTGATAATTTCGCTCTTTTTGGAAAATCATAAAGTGACTTTTAATATATATCAGCATGCTAAATAATGGACTAAATAAAAGAGGAATGAAAGTAAATGTAAAGGAAACAAAAACAATGCTAGTAACCAGGGAGTCTAAAACACAAAACTTTAAACTAGGGAGAGAAAAATTAGAACAAGTTCTAAACTACAATTACCTAGGAGTAATGATTAAGTCAATTTGGTTTTGAAACATGGACCACGAGAAAAGAGGAAATGAATGTTCTCTTGGTGTTCGAAATGAAATGCCGAAGGGTTATCCTTGGTGTTACTAAGCATGATAGGTTTAGAAACAAACACATACGTGATACACTGAGCTTGAACGAAACAATCGAGAATGTGGTGGTGAATAGGAGACTATGTTAGTTCGGTCATGATGTCAGGAGTAAAGCGCAAACAAGAATTAATGCCAGTTATTTAGATTTCACGAATCCAAGACCAATAGGACGCCCACCCAAAAGATGGTCCTACAACATTAGCAAGCAGTACTGTATTACGCTCCTCACAGCAGAGAGAAGGACATTATTAAAAGAACAATAGAGGAAATGTGTAATTGAGTTGCATGGGGCGTGACGCCTATGCAATTAAGCCAAGTCAAGTAAGCCAATGATTAACTCAGAGGGAAAAACTAAGAAATCAGCCAGAGAATCCAAAAGGCAATGACAATATAATATGACCATCTAGGAAAGGCATTAATAGGTGATCAAGAATAATATTTAAAAAATTAAATAACACCAACCTGGCAGTGTCCAACACAGTTTATTGTCCTACTTTCCTCTATGGCAGCGAAACCTGGATCGTAGACAGTAGATCCAGTAGAGTACAGGCAGCTGAAATGAAATATCCAAGAAGAGTAATAGGAAAAACTAAAAGAGACAAAACCAGAAACACAACAATAACAGATCAATTCAAAGCAGATGACATTAAAACTAGGATAGAAATAAATCAACGCCGATGGTTTGGACATGTAAACAGAATAAATGATAAGAGAATAGCTAAATCAGAATACAATGAAAAAGGCCAATGCCAAAAGGTGGACCTCGAAGAAAGTGGGACGAAGATATAAACGAGACACTAATGCAAAAACAAAGTTGGCCTTCACAGAAGGAAGCAGAAAATGTCAGGACAGTGTAGCCTGAAGAAAGATCATTTCGAGTATCTAAACCCATACACCGGAAGGTAGAATGGGAACTGATAAAGAAAGAAAGAAAGAAAGAAAGACAGAAAGAAAGAAGAAATGGGTGGAAAGGAAAAATGGCCATTTTAAGCAATAGACAGTAAAACAAGCTATGTTCTTGAATGATGTGCATCCATCGAATTTTTGTTTACATTACAGCATTAATGAAATTATCTAAATAATCCTCTTTTGGCAATGCTTATAACGTTTGACAGGGTTCTGCTTCATCTGCCTTGTCTTGATCTAAAATGATTTTCTTTTCACGTTTCTATTACTAGCCCATTTAAAATAATTACCGTTTCCATTTAAGTGACATCCGTGCCCTAATGATTAAGCTGCCAAACATGGCATCATGAGGTTCTTTGCGAAAGACTCTTAACACGCATCTTCCTCTCGACCCAGGAGCAAATGGATACCATCATGACCTGGGGATTAAAAGCTGTAAATAACTAGCGTCCTGTACAGGAGGCGATATAATTATTGTCACCTGTTGTACTTCACACTGAAGAAACTGAGATGAAATCCGACTTTAAGGGCTATACCGGCCTTAGAGGGCTGTTACCCTAGTTTTCTTGATTAGCGCTTTCAATGTAGAACTAGATAGTTTAAGTCCTAGAAATTCACCAATCAGTAATTCAGCAATGGGGGAAGATTTTGGTATACAGAAAAGATTTTTGATCAAGGAATATTCTGGTGAAAACGACTTTTAAAATGTATTTGCCATGCAGCCTGAGATTAATTTCATTTTGCCCGATTGACGATCGCAAGCATACATTACAGTTGTAATCACCATCGACGCATCACGAACATAGGAATCTGTTCGAGGTTCCCGGCCATAATAATACGTTTGTCCAATATAATCAATTGAGGATAGAAGAAGGGGATGAACAAACTGACTAACAAACCTATCCATGAAATGGCTACATGTTTAGATCTGTGAGATTTACAAATAACTGCAGGACTCCAGCCCAATCTTTCCTTTTCATTCTTACTTTCCCCACCTTCCAACCCTCAATCCTTCTTCACTGACGCGGCAATTTTGCTATTAAAAGGCGTCTTGGTATTGTTTTGATAAGGCAACAATTATGCCAAGGGGCGTGATTGAAAAGTCCTTCTGTAATCATGAAATCGACGCCAAATAGATAACAACGAACGCTCCAACACGCTCTTCTGAAGTTTCAAGATGTAGATCGATAAAATCGATCACGATCTCTAGGAATCAATTTACAGGTTTTAAAAGACTGGCTATGTTTTATTTTTCAAATGCATCCGCAATGAGCTCTTTTATCGACATTTTGGTCAAACCTGATATTTTCTTTTAGTTTCACACAGACGGATTTTTAAATTGGTAACGGATTTTCCTGGGTAGGATGGGAAGAGGCAGACTCCGAGGCCGTTGAACCCAAAAGGGACCCAAGACACTGCTTGATTTCAATTTGATTTGATTTGATTTTAACCTACATCCACAACTAAGGGGATCTTTGGGTTATTGATAGCATTTTAAGTTTTACCCTGACTGCCCTGTAAACAACCACGGAATAGTTTACGTGCACAGTGTGATGATCTGCGCATGAGACCTCCCTTTATCGTCTATCTCTGATGGGACTAGGTGTCGATCCATCTAACAGGACCCGGGGGGGGGGGGGGATTTACTTGTAAAATCTCGAGAATTTTTTTTAACCTGTAGGCCACGAGCCAGCAACATTATAGTTATTGAAAGCCGGACACCGTCCTTGTCACTGAACCATCGAGTTCCCGAGACATTGCAGTTTGAATGGAGGCTGGTGGCAATGTTCTAGGCAAGGTCATAGATATCGTGTTACCTAGAGTGGGAGTACACGCCATGAAGAAGACAAATACATAATTTGTAAATTAACATAAATTTGCATATGCATGACATATACTGGGTTATTGGTGTTGTTGTTGTTGTTTGGGGGGGGGGCGGGAGGGGGTTATTGTCGGCCCTTTCCATTTGACTTATTATAATATATTATACTATATCCAATTTGTCTGGGATTATTTGATGGAAAACAACATTACAATCAAAGCCAAATCTACCTTACACAGATTTATACCACTAGATCTAGATCTAGATGTGAACGCTAGGCTATTCTCTCGCCGCGTTTTATGAAAAGCGTATGTCTAGATAGTATGTCATTGAACGCCGCATACAGGTCTGTCAAAACGAATGTTATGTATGACACTGGAGCTGTCAAGTCAGAATGAAAACAGCCTGGGCGGGGAAAGGTGCGGATACAGCTGTAATGAAATTTCGGGAGGGAGAGGGGAGGGGGTGTAGTCGAAGCCAAAAGAGATGGGTAAATACTCCTTGAAGCGAGGCTCCTTTCATTTATGTTCCTGCAAACCCGTCAGTTTACCCGCCCACGTATCATCTGAATAAAACTGCATTCATTAATAGAATCACTTGCTCTTAATGTGTTTGCGTGTTAGTGCATCGCATGCATGCAACTAAACTGCCTTGTGTATGCTGAATAAAATGTATGAAATAATTTGTTTAAAATAGAGAAAAAAAAAAAAGGCAAGTCGATTGCATTAGATTTTGTATACCCGTACACATTATGTATGTACGTATATTTGTGTACATACTAGTATCGTTACAGAGCTGGGTTCTGCTTTGGGTTTTGGGTTTTAGTTTTGTACATCTATGATATTTGGGTCATGCTGTGAACGTGATAATTGAGATATTATTTTCTGTATGAGTCAGCGGTAATGTATTTAACACACTGCAGGTCTGGTAAGTGGGGGCATAATGAATGCGTTCCCTATATTATAGAGTAACACACACACACACACACACACACACAGAGTTTGTGTGCAACGTGTGTGAGTGCAGAGAACCGAGACGTGTGTTTCATGTCTCGTTGTTAGTTATCGGCATACCCATGTCTACCATAGCTGATCATCTCGGGATTTGGAGCAAGAATAATTTGTTTTAATAAGCGGCGATTAGTGGTGTCAGTGGATATATAGTATAAATGCTTGCCTCGGTAGCGGCTAACGTTTAAATTCCAAGTGATTATTTACCACAGATCATAGTTGGGCTGAATCAACTCCCAAATCTTGCGAGTCATGAATGTTGAACAGTACCAGACGGTTTCTGGGGCTGCAGAATCAAAATTAGCAACTCCTACAGTTGCATAAAAATGTGACAAAATGTAGCGAATCAATTATTAAAAATGGCAGGTATAGTTCCTCTGACAACTTATTGCAAACAGGGAAAATGGAAATGTATAGACAATGTTACTAATAAGACAAGTCAAAATGAATAATTGAAGTAAAAAAGAAAATATTGAAAAATCAAAATCTTAACTCTGAATACGCTAAACTAAGATTCGACGATTTAAGAGCAATATTTTTAGTACAGTGTTATGTGAATCCGAATCTTGGCAAATACCAAAAAGTATCAAGCTATGCATTTAAAGTATTTTAATCCAGATGTCTACGTGGGAATCCTTTAAATCTTTTGGCTAAGTACAATTTTATAAAACCTATAACATTTCTTAAAAAAGAACATCCACAAGATTCATCAAACAACTCGTTCAGAAACGTTGCCGAAGATGCACTGAACATCTGTTCAGCATGTACCCAGGTTAAACCGATGTGATTTGAGCTTACCCACATACACAAAAAAAGGTAACCTCGATGCTTTCGATAATAAGAAGAAAAAAATCCCCGACTGCCCTGTACACTGTCAAGGGATTTTTAGCGTGAAAAGAGTGCTGTACTCTGCACACGTGACCTACTTTAATCGTCCACCTCCGATGGGACTATGTGTCGATCCACATACCTGGACCAAGGGGTGGGTTTTAATCGGGAAAAAACCCCTCAAGAAAGCATGTCAACCTGTAAGGAACCCACGTCCTTTTGGCTAAAAGGCCAAACCTTGCCTCTAGACCATCGAATCTCCTGTGAAGTTAAACACACACACACACACACACACACACACACACACACACAAAAGGGCAATCCCAAACAGGCATAGCCATGTACGGGGGACAAACAGACGAGGGAACAAAGATGAACCTTAGGATAACTAAAAATGTGCTCAGCAGGAAGATTAGAATGGAAAGCTCTGAAATTGCCTTTTGCGCATCCCTTTGCGAGGAGAATAATTATTGTTAAATTAAAAGTATACTAACTGAATACGTAGGAACAAACGACTTGAAAGCTAGCTCCTTATCTTCCCGCGTCTCTCTGACTCCATCATCTCAGATCTCGTACATATATGCATACTGATGTATACATACTCCATAATCAGACTTTCCAAAGGAATATTTATTAAGCATTCATTTAAGATGCCATGAAAGCTCATTACACTTCATACCGTCTATCTTCCGACCAGTAATTTCACTTAAAATCTCTGTCAATTCTTTGCCTACCGCCAATTATTAATTTCCACCTGAACTGAATGACTTAAACAGAGATACGTACCATTTCCAATGTTCTACTCATAGGAAAGCTACTTCTGCTCTACTTTTCTCACTTGACTCAGGTGTGAATGAGTACCCAGCTATAAGTAGAGAAAATATTATCAGAGTGTTAGTACGAAAAGCCTAACAGGCTTGTGTACTGTATGTTCCTCCGGGAGTTGAGAAGGACTTTGAATGATATGGTCTGCTGGGGGATAAAATAATGTACAGTCGGTGAGCTCTGCACATGTGAGGGGGATACGGATTATAAACCCATCTCTATCTTTATCTTTATCGTGATCAGTTTATAATCTTTTTGCTACGTCCCCTCATCTCACACAATCAATCACACCTTTTCCACTAGTGCTTTAACCACCACATCACAGATCCCTGTTAGACTGTTAGACTGTTAGACTGTTAGACGAAGTTCAACAATATGACGTAGTTTCTGAAAAGAAGTCGGAGTGGATAGGTCCTGCTTTAAATGTGACTGGTCTCCTTTTTTTAAACTGAAATACATAATATTACTTGAAATGTGACTGGTCTCCTTTTTAAAACTGAAAGACATAATATTACTTGAAATGTAATTGGTCTCCTCTTTAAACAGAAAGACATAATATTACTTGAAATGTGACTGGTCTCCTTTTAAAACTGAAAGACATAATATTACTTGAAATGACTGGTCTCCTTTTTTAAAACTGAAAGACATAATATTACTTGAAATGTGACTGGTCTCTTTTTTAAAACTGAAAGACATAATATTACTTGATATGTAACTGGTCTCCTTTTTAAAACTGAAAGACATAATATTACTTGAAATGTGACTGGTCTCCTTTTTAAAACTGAAAGACATAATATTACTTGAAATGTAACTGGTCTCCTTTTTAAACTGATAGACATAATAGTAGGCCTACTTGAAATGTGACTGGTCTTCTTTTTGGAACTGAAAGACACAATATTACTTGAAATGTGACTGGTCTCCTTTTTAAAACTGAAATACCTAGTATTACTTGAAATGTAACTCGTCTCCTTTTCAAACTGAAAGACATAATATTTTGAAATGTGACTTGAAATGTGACTTGAAATGTCTGGTCCCTTTTCAAACTGAAAAACATAATATTACTTGAAATGTGACTGGTCTCCTTTTCAAACTGAAAGACATAATATTACTTGAAATGTAATTGGTCTCCTTTTTCAAACTGAAAGACATAATATTACTTGAAATGTAATTGGTCTCCTTTTAAACAGAAAGACATAATATTACTTGAAATGTGACTTGTCTCCTTTTTTAAATGAAATACATAATATTACTTGAAATGTGACTGGTCTCCTTTTTAAAACTGAAAGACATAATATTACTTGAAATGTGATTGGTCTCCTTTTTTTTAAACTGAAAGACATAATATTACTTGAAATGTGACTGGTCTCCTTTTTAAAACTGAAAGACATAATATTACTTGAAATGTGACTTGGTCTCCTTTTTTAAAACTGAAAGACATAATATTACTTGAAATGTGACTGGTCTCCTTTTTAAAACTGAAAGACATAATATTACTTGAAATGTGACTGGTCTCCTTTTTAAAAACTGAAAGACATAATATTACTTGCAATGTGACTGGTCTCCTTTTTAAATTGAAAGACATAATATTACTTGAAATGTAACTGGTCTCCTTTTTAAAACTGAAAGACATCATATTACTTGCAATGTGAATGGTCTCCTTTTTAAACTGAAAGACGTACTATTACTTGAAATGTGACTTGTCTCTTTTTAAACTGAAAGACATAATATTACTTGAAATGTAACTGGTCTCCTTTTTAAACTGAAAGACGTAATATTACTTGAAATGTGACTGGTCTCTTTTTTAAACTGAAAGACGTAATATTACTTGAAATGTGACTTGTCTCTTTTTTAAAATGAAATACATAATATTACAAACAATTTAAAATCAAGCGTGTCTATCCTTGTCATTGAAAAGCTTTGCCGAGGGCGTCTACACAAGGCATCTAATTAATGTCGCTTATGGATTTCATTACTAAAGATAACATCACTGTAAGTGCTGACACTTCCAAGAGCGTCATCCGAGTTGTGAAACTCTGTATGTCATCTGTGCTCAAGCTTTGTGGAGAGGAAATCATTATTAGATTGTTTAAGATAAGATAAGATAAGATAATTTTATTGATTACAGATGAGAAAATTGACATGGTCACACAAAACACACAAAAAAACACAACTATAAAAAGTACATAAATGGGAGTAAGTAAGGGAAATGGCAAATGGAAAGATTCACTCAATCGTAGACAGTTTAATTGTCAATTTACAAATAAAATTCACATTCTGACATTTTATCTAATATGACGTAGAAAAAGTGCATGTATATCTCAGTTTGCAATTTAGTCTTATTGCATAGGGAATAAATGCATTTTGGTATATTTCTATCTTTGTTCTTTTAGATAAACATCTATTGCTTCTTTCTGATAATTTAAAGGATTGGTGCAATAGGTGTGTCTGATCTTCTGTACTAAACTAACTAAGACAAGGACATAAAATAAGTTTATCATTTTCCATAGGGAAATAACACTGGGATGTATGTTACACATATTATATACACGCATAAACATACACGCACATACGCACGCACACATACATACACACACATACACACACACACATTCTTTAATACGCATATTAACATTCATAAATCCTCACATTACATGCATACAACGGTAACATTGGGTTTTTTTGTTTTGGGTTTTTTTTCATGTTCATACTGCAAATACTAAATTATATTATAAGAAACACACTAAACTCAAGGCAGTGGAAGCTGATATTATCACCTAAGGACAAAGATTGCACAAACCCCATCAGAAGAGATGTGTTCATGGAATAAACCAATAGATTACACACTGTCGTACACGTATGTTAGTACTCACCAGTTTAACATATAAGGGCCGATTTTGTTCATAAAAAGTGTAGCTGTATCGAATAAGAGCGATCAAAAGTGTATACAATTATATTATATTGTGTCGCGTGTGAGTAGGAAAAAGGGGGAGAAGTTTCATTTTACAACGAAATTGTAGAACAATGAGCTAGTCATGGTTTGTTCTCTTTTAAATTCGGGAATCTAGGGGAATGGTCCGGGGAGGGGTGAGCGTAAGATGCAACACCATTGTTTCATCATGCGCGCGTGTGTGATGTTTTGGTGTTTTTCTATTTTTTGTTTTTGTTATTGGTTTCACTTAATTAATTATGAAGGTATGTGTTGCAGGAGTCCAACGGGAAACGTGAGGATGGGGGGGGGGGGGGGGAAGGAGAGGGATGTTGAGATACTCTGAGGCATTAAAAAAAAAAATACTTTGTTATGTTATATATATTATTTTAACTGTTGTTGAATTTTCTAACATGGTGGTGTTGGGATAGCAGATGCGTAATGTGTGTTAGACATGGTGTTTTCTCCATTGTTCAACCTCAAAGAAGCATAATAAAAATAATAATAATAATGATAATAATAATAATAATAATAATAATAATAATAATAATAATAATAATAATAATAATAATAATAATAATAATAATAATAATAATAATAATAATAATAATAATAATAATAATAATAATAATTATAATAATAAAATGATAATAATAATAATAATAATAATAATAATTATAATAAAAATAATAATAATAATAATAATAATAATAATAATAATAATAATAATAATAATAATAATAATAATAATAATAATAATAATAATAATAATAATAATAATAATTATAATAATAATAATAATAATATAATAATAATAATAATAATAATAATAATAATAATAATAATAATAAAAATAATAATAATAATAATAATAATAATAATAATAATAATAATAATAATAATAATAATAATAATAATAATAATAATAATGAATCTCTAGGTCGGTTTTAGATCGAGATGATGAAAAGCCTAGTGGTAAAACTGATCAACACAGCGACTATTGTTTTTGTAGGTGGAACAAGATCGAGATAATGATGATTGGGATGACAGATTGAATCAAAATCACAAATTGAGTCTACCAAAAACAAGGACAATCCAATAACCCACACAACCTGTCTCCCTCTCCCCCCTTCCCGACGATTGCCTTATATAAAAATGAGCCTGAGCCTGAAGAATGAAACAGATGGTGGTGATATTATGCCGAATTCACTCAGATAATATTGCCTAAGTTAAATCTGTGCTGCTAAGCTTACCAAGATGCTCTCTAGAGCAAGGTTCGTAAAATGGTTTGATTCAGCCTTTGTTGAGTTCCGCCCATCGTTTCCCACAATTTGATTGATTGTGAGAAAAGCATTAATATTTTGAATAAGGGGTCATTTTAATAGTGGGCCTATGTCCATTTTAGTGAAAAGCGAGACAGAGAGATAATCCTAGGTGTAAAAGGAAATCATGATTCCTGAAACGTGCGAAAATGATAGGATGAAAATACATCATGTTTACAGCCGTTTGAAATTTGGAATTCCCAAAGCCAACAGTGCTAAAGTCCATGTTTTTAGCATTTTTCTCGAAATGACGTAATTGTGACTTAGGCGCATTATTGAAATGACCCCTTCTACAGTGTTATGTAATGTTATTCTTCGAGGCTATTTTGGTTTTGGTAGTGATGTGATGGCTTGAATCAAAGCTCATTGTTGACCGTGTCACTAGTAGGCTTTTGTAGTTCATAATCTTTACAAGTAAGAAACTTTTGCAAATTAAATTCAATGTTTCAGGTGTTGTGATGGCGGTAACCTATATTGCTCCAAATGTTACATTGCTTATTAATTTATTTTCATATTAATTTATGATAATTGTCATTTTAAGAAAAAAACAAAATCAATCAGAACACTGAGTACAAGTGTGACGGTCATAAAGGTAGCAAAATGATTCTATCAACATAATTAACAAGAAAGATAATAACAAGTTAAAAGCAAACAATTTAATCGATGAAAGTAAGAAATGGAAACGAATTTTTTAAACATAATTGTGTGTATACCTTGGTGTTTGTCGTAAAGACTTGCCGACATTTATACATCAGGTTTCTTCCGGAGCGTAACGTCGGTGACCGAGCGGTTAGGCTGCCAAACTGTGGATCATCAGGTCCCGGGGTCGAATCTTTTATTAAGCTAGGTCCGATGTTGTGTTCTTTGTATTATAGACACTTAACACACATTTTCCCCACTCGACCCAGATGCAAATGGGTACAAGCACTAGCTTGGGAGTAAAAACCTGCGTCAGACTAGCGCCCTGGCCGGGAGGTGACTATCATCATTTGTTCCGCTTTACGCCATTGAAACCAGGATAAGCTCCAGCTGTATGGGCTGTAACGGGCTTGGGAGAACTGTAGTTCTTCTGTAGCAGGTCTGTTCATATGAAGTCTCAGCAACCAGATGGTGCCTCTTATTACCGTACTGCTAATAACATATTGTTTATTTAAAAGCCACGTACTCGTTCACACCTACCTGAGACAATGGGGACTCGGTAGTCCAGAGGCAAAACGGCGGCCTCTCAAACCCAAACTAGTCGCGGGTTCGTGTGCCGAGGAGTTGAACCATTTTCTCGATTTCGATTTTCTCGAATGTTACATCAAACCATGAAACCTCGCTATGGGTTTTTATGTTATATTTTGTATTGATTGGTTTTGTTTCATTTTTGAGTTGGGTTTGTATGGGGTTTTTTTATGTTTTATTTCGTATTGATTCGTTTTGTTTCATTTTTGAGTTGGGTCTATACGGGATTTTTGTAAGTGTTGTTCTGTTTTTCAGTTGTTGTTGTTGTTATTTCCTTGTGTGTGTTGGCTTATTTGGAGGTTGAGTTGGGTTGGAGATTAGGATGAAGGCGGTGGGGGGAGGGGGGGGGGAGATATTGTTTTGCTTGTTTTCAGTTTGAGGTTTTCCGATGGTGAATCATGCTCAGTATTTTATATATTTTTTATTTATGTTTGCCTTTGGTTTGTTTTTAAAGGGGACAGGAGATGGGTTTTTTGTTGTGGGGGGGGGGGGGGTGTTTTTTTGTCTTGTGAGTTCGTTGTTGAGAATGTGGACAGATGTAAATTTGAATTTCTGCCTCGTAAGGAAAAGATTTCTTTCTTTTTTTTTCCAAAAGAAGAGCGGCGTATTAAAAAAGGTATGTCGGTACAAATTGGGCTATACATATTTTTTTTAAACCAACAAAACATACTTTACACCATCGGGCCAATTCACTCCAATGTCCCGAGGAACCACTGACAGAAATATAATATCAACTGATAAAAATTAATAAAACTGCAGAGGTCGATAACTTATGATAAGGAATAGAGAAACGTTCGAGTGGTTCAGGTGGCCACCCTTCACCAACAACACAGAAAAACATAGGCCACCCAATAATTTCTTTTTTCTGTCTCGTTTTCTTTCGAATAGGCCTTTCACACACACATACACACACATACACACACAACATGCATACATAAATACATACATACATAAATACATACATACATAAATACATACATACATAAATACATACATACATACATACATACATCAATACATACATAAATACATACATACATAAATACATACATACATAAATACATACATAAATACATACATACATAAATACATACATAAATACATACATACATACATACATACATACATACATACATACATAAATACATACATACATACATACATACATACATACATACATACATACATACAATAAATACATACATACATAAATACATACATACATAATACATACATCAATACATACATAAATACATACATACATAAATACTTACATACATAAATACATACATAAATACATACATACATAAATACATACATAAATATATACATACATAAATACATACATAAATACATACATACATAAATACATACATAAATATATACATACATACATAAATGTATATATACATACATACATAATATACATACATACATACATACATACATACATAAATACATACATACCTACATAAATACATACATACATACAATATATACATAAATACATACATACATACATACATAAATATATACAATACACGCATAAATACATACATCAATACATACATAAATACATACCTACATACATACAAAAACTACATACATATATACATATATACATACAAACATACGTGCGTACGTACATGCATACAAACATGCATATATACATACATACATACATACATGCATACATACATACATACCTCTATACATAATTACATAGGAACATAAATACATAGATACATACATAAATAAATATATACATACATATATAAATACAGAGATATATAAATACACACATACATACATACATGCATACATTCATATATACTACATACATACATACATACATACATACATACATACATACATACATACATACATACATACATCCATACATGCATACATACATACATACATACATATATACGTATGTACGTACATGCATGCATACATATACATACATACATACATACATACATACATACATACATACATACATACATACATACATACATACATATATACATATATACATTCATAGATATAGGCCTACATCGTAACTGACTTCTGTTTGGAAGGAGGGATGGGGGGGGGCGTTGTGTCTTGTTATTGTTGTTTTGTTTTGTTTTGGGCTTTTGGGCTTTTTTTGTTGGGTTAGTATTACTTGGTTGTTTTTGTACTTTGGTTGGTTGCTCTATAGTATTTCCTTTATCTACACTTTCTGTTCTCTTGTCCTTTCCTGTAGTGTCAGTTTCCTTCTGTTGCCCTCTGTCTTATGTTAATTCATTGTAAGTCAATAACAGCGTTTTCATTTCCTTTTTTTCTTTACTCATTCTTCTTGACTGGCTTTTCGAATGTGCATCCAAGTGTAGTTTCTTGCGTGGCAGTTGTCGTGAATCGGAGCACGTCGAATCATATTTGTAATGTGCGTCGTTTCCATCACGCAACTCGTCCCTCGCTGACGTTAGGAATAGCATTCAACCCCTCAGAGCAAAAACCTATGACCGTTTGCTTGAGAGGCTGACACCTTACTTCTGGACAACCGTGCCATCCCTCCTCCTCCCCCCTTCCCCCTCCTTCATTTGTAGACAGAAAGATTATGATATACAGCAAGACTTTCATAAGTGACCTAAACTAGGCGGTCCCAAAGGCTAATGGCGAACGGCGACTCTTTCGTTTCGTGTGACTGTAATTTTGTGACGTTTTGTATGAAACACCTCAGCCATATGCGGGGTTTTTTTTTCTTCTTTTGCTATGTGAATGCTCTCAGTTTATTATGATATTAGGATTGTTTGTTTATTTCATTGAAATTTACCCCGTCCACCATTGCGGTGATAATGATAATTTCAGGGTGATGATATTAGGAAGCGTTCATAAACAAGGAGTGGCGAATGGTGTGGCGTGATGAGATGTCAGTGACGTTCTCTGTCTGACAACTACGTCACCAAATTACGTTTGATCGATAAATGATTGTCAGTAGGGTACATTATCAAGTGCAAAGAGTATCTGGATTTAAAATTTATATTTACATACACGATTTAGAAGAAGAAAAAATGTATTAACTTCACCAATCGCTCTAGAGAAAAACGAAAGAAAAGACTTGATGTTCTGGGTACGGAAAATGAAGCAGTCTAACTTCCCCACCACCACCATCACCACCCCCGTGCCCGCCCCATTTCAAACAAAGTGAAGTTTGTCCTTCAGTTCCAATACGTTCCTTACAGCCAGAGCTCCTTGTAATATTAGTTGTTTGTGTTATTTTCGATGTCCTTGTTCTCGTCCTCCTCTTGGGTCGTTTTTTGTTGTTGGGTCCAACTGAATCTTTTCTTCACCTGTAATACACTTTTCTAGTCTTGTTATCATTATTAATTACTGATAAGTTTGTATATATCTATGTGTGTTTTTCTGTTTGTTTGTTTTGTTTTGTTTGTTTGGCAAAGTGCATTATGCATAAAACAAAATGCAGCTTTTGATTTCATTCTTCTGTTATATGTATACCATAGAGACCAACAACAAAAAACTATCAATGAAACATTTCAGGCGCCAGAAATTCTACCAAATCATGATGTGTCTAAACAAATAAATGCCAAAACCAGTAAATACCAAAACATGTAAATACAATAACAAGTAAATGCCACAACAAGTAAATGTAAAAACAAGTAAATGCCAAAACAAGTCAATGCCAAAACAAGTCAATGCCAAAACAAGCCAATGCCAAAACAAGTCAATGCCAAAACAAATCAATGCCAAAACAAGTCAATGCCAAAACAAGTAAATGCCAAAACAAGTAACTGCCAAAACAAGTAAATGCCAAAACAAGTAAATGCCAAAACAAGTAAATGCCAAAACAAGTAAATGCCAAAACAAGTAAATGCCAAAACAGGTAAATGCCAAAACAAGTAAATGCCAAAACAAGTAAATGCCAAAAGAAGTAAATGTCAAAATAGGTAAATGCCAAAACAAGTAAATGCCAAAACAAGTAAATGCCAAAACAAGTCAATGCCAAAACAAGTAAATGCCAAAACAGCTACATGCCAAAACAAGTCAATGTGAAAACAAGTAAATGCCAAAACAGCTACATGCCAAAATAAATACATGCTAAAACAGGTAAATGCCAAAACAAGTCAATGCCAAAACCAGTAAATGCCAAAACATGTAAATACCATAACAAGTAAATGCCACAACAAGTAAATGTCAAAACAAGTCAATGCCAAAACAAGTCAATGCCAAAACAAGTCAATGCCAAAACAAGTCAATGCCAAAACAAATCAATGCCAAAACAAGTCAATGCCAAAACAGGTAAATACCTAAACAAGTAAATGCCAAAACAAGTAAATGCCAAAACAAGTAAATGCCAAAACAGGTAATTGCCAAAACAAGTAAATGCCACAACAAGTAAATGCCAAAAGAAGTAAATGTCAAAATAGGTAAATGCCAAAACAAGTAAATGCCAAAACAAGTCAATGCCAAAAGAGGTAAATGTCAAAACAAGTAAATGCCAAAACAAGTAAATGCCAAAACAAGTCAATGCGAAAACAAGTAAATGCCAAAACAGCTACATGCCAAAACAAAAAAATGCTAAAACAGGTAAATGCCAAAACAGGTAAATGCCTAAACAAGTAAATGCCAAAACAGGTAAATGCCAAAACAGGTAAATGCCAAAACAAGTAAATGCCAAAACAAGTAAATGCCAAAAGAAGTAAATGTCAAAATAGGTAAATGCCAAAACAAGTAAATGCCAAAACAAGTAAATGCCAAAAGAGGTAAATGTCAAAACAAGTAAATGCCAAAACAAGTAAATGCCAAAACAAGTCAATGCCAAAACAAGTAAATGCCAAAACAGCTACATGCCAAAACAAAAAAAATGCTAAAACAGGTAAATGCCAAAACAGGTAAATGCCTAAACAAGTAAATGCCAAAACAGGTAAATGCCAAAACAGGTAAATGCCAAAACAAGTAAATGCCAAAACAGCTACATGCCAAAACAGGTAAATGCCAAAACAAGTAAAGGCCAAAAGGAGTCAATGCCAAAACAAGTAAATGCCAAAATAGGGAAATGCCAAAACAAGTCAATGCTAAAATAAGTAAATGCCAAAACAGGTAAATGCCAACACAGGTAAATGCCAAAACAAGTAAATGCCAAAACAGGTAAATCCCAATACAAGTAAATGCCAAAACAAGTAAATGCCAAAACATGTAAATACCAAAACAAATAAGTGTCAAAACAAGTAAATGCCAAAACAAGTCAATGCCAAAATAAGTCAATGCCAAAACAAGTAAATGCCAAAACAAGTAAATGCCAAAACAAGTAAATGGCAAAACAAGTCAATGCTAAAACAAGTAAATGCCAAAACAAGTAAATGCCAAAACAGGTAAATGTCAAAACAAATCAATGCCAAAACAAGTAAATACCAAAACAGGTAAATGCCAAAAACAGGTAAATGCCAAAACAGGTAAAGGCCAAAACAGATACATGCCAAAACAGGTAAATGCCTAAACAGTTAAATGACAAAACAAGTAAATGCCAAAACAGGTAAATGCCTAAACAGTTAAATGACAAAACAAGTAAATGCCAAAACAGGTAAATGCCAAAACAGGTAAATGCCAAAACTGATAAATGCCAAAACAGGTAAAGGCCAAAACAGATACATGCCAAAACAGGTAAATGCCAAAACAAGTAAATGCCAAAACAAGCAAATGCCAAAACAAGGACGTTATAAAAGGATCATCCAATAAAATCAAACTCAAATAGCAAAAGGGATTATGGTAGGATTTTTAATTTTACCCAGACTGCCCGGTAAAGAACCAAGAGATTTTTAACGTGCACATAGTGCTGTGATCTGCACACGGGACCTCCTTTTTATTGTCTGTCTCCGATGGTACTTGGGTGTCAATCTACCTACCTAAACAAGGGGGGGGGGGGGAGGGGGAGATTGCACCCGAACAATAAATTGTAAAAATTTGTCAACAGGAAAGGAACTCAGATGTAAATAAGTACCCAGCTACAGGTAGAGAAAGATATATATTACTATTGGCAGAGTGTTAATACGCCAAGTCTAACAGACTTGTGTACTGTATGCTCCCCCGGGAGTTGAGAAGGACTTCGAATGAAATGGCCTGCTGGGGGATAAATGATGTACGGTCGGTGAGCCTGCACTTGTGCGGGGATACGGACTATAAACCCATCTATTTAAATCCATCTTTTATATCTTACCATTAACACTTCTCACATGTAACGTGAGGCGTGGTGTTAGATATAGGATTTAGGACGTATTAAATATAGTGTACTTTATTACTATTGGATGAAATACTGGTGGATTTAGTTACTACATGACTGAATAGAAAATGGTACTTAATTACTGTGTGACTCAGTATGAGCTCATTTATTGAGCTGTCATCATATCTCACTCAAATTAGGTCCAAAACCCCTCTCATTTCTGAAATTCTTCCTTCCTTGGGTAGCCTACTCGCGCTATCCATTTCATGGGTTGGGATTGTTGCCCCCCCCCCTTCTTCTTCTCCTCAATGTTCCAACATCATTGACACATCATTGACACATCACACATATCATCGAATGATGTAACTCACAATGACCGTCATGTTGGATTGTTGGGGGTTTTTTTTTCTTTTCTTTTTTTCTCTTTTTTTTCCATTTTTCTTGTGCATTCCTCCTGGTCACAAAGACCGACGACGCAGCCTCTGCATGCTTGGGACGAGGAGATCGATGTGGTGATTCGTGTGGTGGCGGCTGCTGCCAGGGTCTCCCGTGCGCCCCTCTCAACCTTTTCCCTGACCCAGACACACTCACCTTCTGTCAGCCATCATTTCTACACCAGGTTCGACCGACCGACGACGACGTGAGCGTATCAACATTCCTCTTTCCTTTTTTTCTTCTTTTTTTCTTTTTTTTTCCCGCTTCAAAAATTGCCCTGCACGCAGCGTTATCTCTTATGGAAAGCCCTTCCCCACCACCACCTTCCCCCTCTCCCCCCTCCCCCACGAAATTGGAGGTTCCATTCCTATGCCATAATGATATGATTGAGTGATTGATTTTTTTAATTACTCACTCCCGCAGCAGCAGAGCCAGGCGGTGAAATTATTTTAAGGCTTAGCTCTCGTTGGCCTTGAGACATTTTGTGCTGTGAAATTGCTATTTTTATATTTATACTAGGCCTACACACGGCTAAAAGGTTCTTGGTGATGCAAACACATTGGTGAGAAGCATCTCACGGACTCAGTCGGTTTTATCAGTTTATCTTAAAACTTGGTGCCAGATCAGGCAATCTTAAGATCAAAGTGGTGGGGACCGGGGGGTAGAGTGGTTGGGGTGGGGTGGAGGCTGGGGGTGGGGGGTTGGAGGAAGGTGCCGACGGCGGGTACCGGACAAAAACGAGTTTCAGATAAACGTTTGCATGACCAAATTGGTTTT
>JAXRKP010000986.1:5000-17500 GCA_037039925.1 Doris montereyensis | reverse complement strand
CGGGGGAGGGGGGGCAACATTTGATTTTACATGAAGTTGAATGATGCAGTTTCCTTTTTCCCAGATCTGTATATTATTATATTACACGCATTCCATATTATCAAGTGGGAATCCACTCCCAAATCCAGTGTCCACGCTTGAGTAGACATCAACCAATCGGGGGATTCGCCTCACCTGGCTGCGGGCACGCCAGAAATGTCACCATGCTGTGCCCACGCTCGGTTTGCAGTCAGAGCAGACGGCCAGGAGTTCAAGGAGTGGCAGTATTAAACTTGAATGACGAGTCTAGTCGTATCTGTCGTGACATCTGCCTCTACTTTCACCACCGTCAATTTAATCGATGGATAAAGCTCGACCTGGGAGACATGGTTGCAGAATTAAACACGTCGAATGACACGTCGTGTTCTTGCTGTGTGTAGCTTCACAAAATTACGTGATTAGGTCAACACGTGTTGATTACATCATATGCGAGGAAATGATTTGATCAAGAAGAATTTGAAAAGTTGCACACTCAAAATAGCAGGGCACTCGTTTGCAGACGTATGTTAGATATATGGATAGATAGATAGATAGATAGATAGATAGATAGATAGATAGATAGATAGATTGATAGACAGACCGATAGATCGATAAAGAAATAGATAGATATAGATAGATAGATAGATATAGATGGATGGATCCATAGATGGAAAGATAAAATGACAGATAGACACATACACTGACAGCCAGATAGACAGCAACATTTCATTGATCTTTACCTCGGCCACCATATGCGGCAATTTCAGAGGTGGATTGAGGGGGTAATAGCAAGAAGATAAGTGAAAGAGGGAATGGAAAGAAGTAGGATCTACAATCAGCGCCTACCAACCGTCCATACGACAGACAGAAAGAGGAAAAGATAGAGAAATATATATATAGAGAGAGAGTGAGAGAAAGAGAGAGAGAGAGAGAGAGAGAAAGAAGAAAGAGAAAGAGAGAGAAGAGAGAGAGAGAGAAGAAGAAGAAGAGAGAAAAAAGGAGGAGAGGAGGGAGGAAAGGAGGGAGGAGAGCTAAAAAAAAAACAACCTACACAGACTGACAGACATATGAAGACAATGAGATAAAGAAAGAAAGAGCAGAGGAGGATGAGGAGCTGGACAGATAGATGGCGAGAGAAAGTAGTTGGTGTGATATACAATGTTTAGCGACATGACAACAAACCTCCAAGCGTAAAATGCCTCACAACAAACATACTTGATGTCACAAAATAAAACAATGGCTGTAAAATTACAAAGTTTTAAAAATTTTAATAATTGAATTCTAATATTTCAAATTGATGGCATAGATAAATATTTAATAACGGTATAAAGCGCAAACAATAAATAAATATAATTGACAGACAAGCGTGTATGCTAGAATCTGGTAATGTTCTTTTCGCCTCTTTGCTTTGAGCTACTTATAACAAAGAACGAAGAAGAACGTAATATAACTTCTAAAATTGAAAAACTAAAGCACCTGCTTCCATTATAAATTTCTTTATAAAAAAAGTTCGGTTTTTTTAATTCTGGCATTAAAAAGTGGTTGTCTCAACTAAATGTAGATTTCAAGACAAGAAATGTTGTCAATGAAGTCCGACGTAAAGCCTGTGATTAAAAGGTCAAAGAAATTCGAAAAGTTATGGACGAGTCGTGCCTTTCATTGAACGTAACAGACCTAAAGGTCAGAGGTCAATTTCAAAGGCAGGAGTTAATTGGTTGATTGTTAAGCATTTCTTTCAGCATTTTCAGTGAGATCATCTGATGGAAAGGCGAGATGAGGAATATCGAATGACACTGATCTATCAACCTTTATTCAAGTGAACAGACTACTTTGTTTTCATAAATTTTCCTTTTGTCTTTCATGATTCACTGGAGATGGCGGGAAAAGGGGTGGCGTAAAGGAATTGGGGGAGGTGGGGGGTGGGTGGGGGTAGGGGTAGGGGTAGGGGGGGGGGGCGTGGATCTCTCGAAGAATTCAAAAGTGCCGAAATATAATGATGACAATTCCATTTTTCTTATCAAATAGGTGAGACATGTTCACAAACTTAAGAGAGTTGGTCTTTTTGATTTGTCTTAATGTTACGTCCATTTTTATAACAAAGTCACCCAAAACCTTAAGGCTATAAATAGTAAAAGAGCAATATACGTACAATGGGAAAATGGAGACAGTTTTTAGTCTTAACGTGCATTTTGAGGATTTGATAAAAAAAAATGTCTATGTGAGAAAAATGTTTGTAATATCAGATTACAATAAAATGACAGATGTTATTATTTGGACACTATATACAAAACATATAAGGAAAAATAATCAACAAGGCAGCGTTTTTATTTTAGGTTTGGGGGGGGGGGGGGGGTTGGATGGGTTGGGAGATGGTAGGGAACGAAGGGTGCAAAACCAGAACTAAATTATCGCATGAGAGAATTCTCTCAAACTTTAATTTCACAAGTTTTGCACATATACATGCGTAAATAAACAACAGCATACAAATTAACATCAATGCTGGAATTTTTTAACTTGCAAACACCCATTTTCATTTTTTCACCTCCCGGATTGACAGAAAAAACCCCAACAAAAAACCACAAGAAGAACGAAACAAAAATAAAACAACCAAAGAAACAAAAACAAAAACAAACAACAACAAAAAAAAAAACAGAAAAGAAATTGGTCAATAATTATTTAGTGCAAATCGTCTAGAATAATTTTGAAATGGTCTCTTCCCCCTTGTCAGAGATTTTCCCTACTAACTCGTCTGCTTTTTCCGAAGCAACTACTTTAGCATCATCAGCCTTCTCTGAAACTTTCTCTTTGACCTGTTCCTTTACTTCGCCGGCCTTCTCCTCGACTTTTTTCGGTGACCTGAGTTTTAACCTCCTCTATCTTCCCGGAAAAGCCATCGGACTTCTTTGAGCTTTCTTCAGATACTGCGTTCTTCTCTTCTTCGGCCTTAGCGGCGGGTCATTCATGCCTTATCCGACACCTGTGCTTCGGCTGCCTTAGTCTCCTCTGCCACTTTGGCAGTCGCTGAATCTTTCTTGTCCAAAGACTTTGTCTGCAGCCACCTCCACCTTATCAGCAGCGTTGTCGATGGCTTTGTCTGCCTCTTTAGATCCAGCCGCGGCTGCTTCATCTACCTTGTCGGAAGCCTCATTCTCGATCTCTTTTTGTTTCTCCTCCGAACTTTTCTTGAATCGCCCGAAGAATTTGTTCGCTTTCTTTTTCAGACCGTTCATGGCGGGTGGAGTCTTGATTCAACTGTAAAAAAAAACACAAAAAAAGAAAACAAAAGATAAAAATTAAATAATAGCAAAAAGCAAGGGTATTGTATTAACAAAACAAAACAAAACCCAAACAAATATGGAAGAATTAACATTTGTATTCAACAAAAGAAGAAAAGAAAAAAATGAGATCAATGGGTAAAAAAACGTTTTTGACACATATTTCTTTTACAAGGAGTGCATAACAAAGATATATACTACGACATAATGCGAACAAAAGTTAGTTCCTTCAAGGTAATCGCAGCCCATAGAGCTGGCGATTATCCGGGGTTTCTATAGCTTGAAGCGGAGCAACAAGTAATAATAATCACCCCCTTCCTCATACATACATACATACATACATACATACATACATATATACATACATACATACATACATACATACATACATACATACATACATACATAGATACATAGATACATACATACATACATACATACATACATACATACATACATACATACATACATACATACATACATACATACATACATACATACATACATACATACATACATACCCATACGTGCATTATTGACAAGCACAGATGCATGATATCGACAATGAGATAGATAAACAGACAGAATGATAGACCTACTGGCGGACAAATAAACATACAGATTATAGGAATCAAAGAAAATAAACGTAAGGTAGACAATGTCTAAACACCTTTTGTGTAAGTCACGGAAGAGGAATAATAATATCTATAATCAATAAATAATATTGCCAGACAATGAAAAGAATTTGTTTGTGCTCTATGATGGATAGCGCAGGAGCTTTATTGAAATCTACTCCTTCCACCATTGAGGGGATCTCAGGGTGAATCAAGAGAAACAGCAAGATGAAAGATAAGTGAAAAAAGGAAAGGAAAAGAAACAGGACCTACCAGCAACCCCACCAACCGCCCGTAACACAGGAGATCTTGAAAAGGGGGGGGCTTGTTTTTGCTTTGGATTTGATTTGGTTTGTGGTTTGTTTGCCTGTCCATTGGTGATCCTTCGTTGTTGTTGTTGTTGTTGTTGGGGTTGGGAGGAGGGATTGGGGATGGGACCGGGTGGAGTGTTATTTGCTTTTTTGTGTGCGTGTGGAGGGGGGGGGGGGGATGTGTTGTTGCGTGTGTGTATTTCTTTTTAAAAATTCTCGCGTTTGTGCATTTTTCCTATTTTTCCCTCTGTGCAAGTTACAAAAAAAAGCTCTTGGCTGTTTGCAGGGCAGCCCGGGCAAAATAAAATTCTACCTAAAACTCCAAGATCACATTTAGTTGTGGATGCGGATAAAATCAAATTAAAAAATATATCTTTCAAATAAAAATTTAAAATTAAAAAATACGGGAGTCATTGCTTCCTTTTCTTTTTCGCGACCTGTATTATCATGTGAGACGGGCATTCGATGCGCAGAACATGGTCAGCAATGTTTTCTGAAGGGACACGCACTACCATCTACAATAAAGGGTCATTTCAATAGTGTGCTATGTCCATTTTCGTAAAAAACGAGACAGAAATATAATCCTCGGGAACAAAAGGAAATCATGCTTACTGAAAAGTGTGAAAGTGATATGATGAAAACACGCCGTGCTTACAGCCGTTTGAAAACTTGGAATTCCCAAAGCGAACTGCGCCAAAATCCATGTTTTTTTATTTATAAATGACGTAATTGTGACTTAAGCACACTATTGAAATGACCGCATAGTAGTCGTAAAGGATCGTGGCTTGGATCGGTTTTATTCAGGCTTTACATGGAATCGAACATCAAAAGTTTGTGACCGAATCGACAAAGAGAGAAAAAAAGGGTTAGTGGCCTCAGAACGAACAACCTATCAAAAGGATGTTACGTGAAGGAAGGAACTTTGAAAAAAAATGCATCCAACCATGAAACAGGGTGAGTTAAGGTGGGGAAGGAAGGGGGATCCAGTTGAACGAGGATGGTTATGACAAAGTACTCTTGGCTTTTTCCATGACAAAATAAGCCCAATCGATGCATATTCAATACACACGTACACACACACGTATAAAGATATTATATATTATTTAAAATTACGTGTATGTGTGTGTGTGTGTGTGTGTGTGTGTGTGTGTGTGTGTGTGTGACTAGCCACATACAATTGAAAGTTGAGGAATTGCTGTAAAGGGTGGTAAAGGATGACTGAATATATATGAAATAAAAAATATAATATATAATAATTATATTCGGGGACGTGATCCCAATCTCCAGTATCGGAAGCCGGTTTCTCTACTGGTGACTGCTGTTGCATCTGACACAAGAAACAACGATCGAACGGCCTTTTTCAGTGAGCTAAGGGTTTTTGTTTGTTTGTTTGTTTGTTTGTTTGTTTGTTTATTTGTTTGTTTCATTGAAATTTACCCCGTCCATCATTGTGGTGATCTTAGGGTGAATTAAGAGGAAACAGCAAGATGAAAAGAAAACTAAACGAGTGAAATGAAAGAAGTAGGACCTACCAGCAGCTGTTGCCAACAATACATTGATTAAAATCAAAGAGGCACTTCTGATACTTAGCAACCTCTTACCTCCCTTTTGAAAAACTACATGTGGTGATCTCAGTAGTGGTGGTGGGGGGCGTGGGGGCGGGGGGAGCTGGAGGAGATATAAGACGAAACAACAAGATAAAAGAAGTATGAAAGAATGTAAGGAAAGACGTAGGACCTACCAGCACATCCCGTCAATTGCCCACACGGTTTGACGAACATCAAAGACAAGGAAAGATAGTCGGTAGTCCAGAGGCAAGGTGTCGGCTTTTCAACCGAAAGGTAATGGGTTCGAGCCCTGTCAACGGTTGAGAAATTTTGCGATATTTTCGAGTAAAATCTATCCCCTGGTTCAGATAGGTGGATTGACACCTAGTCCCAATTGGAGACGGACGATAAAAAAGAAGGTCCGTGTGCAGATCACCACACTCTGCTCACGTTAAAGATCCCTTGGCTGTTTACAGGGCAGTCTGGGCAAAATTAAAAATCCTACCACAAACCTTGAGATCACTTTAGTTGTGGATGTGGGTAAATCAGATCAAATCAAAATCAAGGAAAGATTGAAAGAACAGCTTTGACGCGTGTTGTTGTTTAATTAAAATTCACCCCCGTCCACCGTTGTGTGATCTCATGGTGAATCAAGAAGAAAAACAGCCAGATAAAAGACGAGTGAAGAGCAAAAAAAAAAAAAGAAGTAGGACCTACCAGAACCCCCGCCACCTGCCCGCTGACGCGTGTCAAGGAGGTAGCTCACTCACATAGACACATAGAGATGACGTTTGATCTACATGTGCAGGCAAAACAGAAATGACACACCCTTTTTCTCTTTTAAAAAAACACATTGTAATCAACACAATGGAAGGCACAGGTACAAAGCCTGTGGGAAGCTTGTGAAAAAATATCATAAACCAGATACCATCTCAATAACAGTCCTGCCGCCTACATCCTATTTTGCTTATTATGTAATTATTATGACAGAATTTGAACTCTAGAGTATGATGAAAAGCAGAGAGAAAGGTGGGTCTGTTTCATTGAAAGATTTTTTTTTTTCGTTCACCATAATATAGGTGATATCAGTGTTAGTTTGTTTCTTTAAAAATTTACCCCGCCCACCACTGCGGTGATCTGATGGTGAATTAAGAGGAAACAGCAAGATGAAAGTTTTACGTGAAAAAGGAGGGAAAGGAAACACGTAGGACCTACCAGCACCACCCGTAACCACCCGCGATATCAGTGTAATGTAATTTTTGATTTTACCTACGTGCACAACTCAGATGATTTCGAGGGTTTTTGAGCAGAAGATTTAATTTTGCCCAGACTGCCTTGTAAATAGCCAAGGGATCTTTAATTAACGTGCTTAAGAGTGCTGTGACCTGCACACAAGACTTCCTTTTTATCGTTCGCGTCTCCGATGGCACTTGGCTGGGGGGGGGGGAGGGGGGGGGGGGGGCGAGGGCATGGTGTAGATTTTAATGAAAAACCTTGAGGAAAGTTTCAACCGTCGGTGGGGCTTGAACCCATGACCTTTAGGGTTGAGAGGCTGACACCTTGCCTCTGGCCTACCGAGTCTCCACTTCTCCAGATCTTGCTGGCTTATCCTAATTCCTTCAGAATGTATTTCCCTATTGTCAAATAAGGCTCGGTAGTAGAGAAATTTGCACAGAACTGAATAACGAAAACAGAACACAAAATTATGAAGGCAGAGATGGACCGAAGTGAATATGGATGAAAATTAAAAACCGTAGTATGTGAGAGTTAACCCTGACAGAAAATAACAAACAAGGCCAGGTAGGGGGCCTACAAGGTGCCAGCCCCACCATCTACCTAGGGTACAGTGGGCTAAACACATGCTTTACCCAAAACCAACCGATTCAGAGAACTAAATGTGAGAAAAAAGAAAGTATGTGGAAAGAAAACGAGCGTAAAATATTTGGAAACTTCTCTGGCAAGAAATTAAATTAAATGAAGATGTGTATGATCATGCTCCCTCTAAGCTGTTACACGTGTGCGCGATTGCACACCACGGAGAAAAGATGCGCACAGTTGAAAAATGTCTGTGCACACCAATAAAAAATGTGTTTCTTGTCTAACGAACGTTCCTTCTCATGCCCACAGTGCACACATTTGGGGTTTTCTTTCGTCAAATTTTGCACAACACCACAAGTGTGCTCACACAGACTAGAGAAATTAGAGGGAATACTGTATATGACCAAAAACAACAACAAAAAAAGAAATTTGCTCGACCACCATAATATGTGATGATGTCAGGGAAATTAAGAGCAAAGACAAGATGAAAGATATTTATACGAAAGAGTGAAAAGAAAAAAAGTAGGATCTACCAGTAATGCTCGCCAACTGCCCATATCCGAAAGTTGAACAAAGGTGAAATTCAAAAAGAAATGCATACAGGTATTATAGCACCAGCCAGCGAAGACATAACTAACGAAAACAAGACAGAAGGAGCACAGTACACACATTACAAAACAAAAGAAAACAGAACAACACCAACAAAACCAAAAAACAACAACAAAAACAAGACAAAAGAGATAAATCAATAAATGTATTTAAAAATTCCAGTGTTCGTCATTTGCAGCTACCTATAGCTCAAGAGGCATGAAAGTAGCAATAGAATTGTTTGTTTATTTCATTGCAAATTTCTGTCTCACTGTTGTAATTTACCCTGTCCACCATATCAATATGAAGTGTTGGGAAGAAGTCTACAATATCTGGGTAATTATGACTCTGAGAAATATAAAAATGTGACAGCTCGTAACAATATTATATCTACAATTTGTTTGTTTGTTTAATTAGAATTTACTCTGTCCACCATTTGCGGCGATCTCAGAGTGAATTAAGAGGAAACATAAAGATGAAAGGATAAGGGAAAGGGGTGAAGGAAGTAGGACCTAACAGTAGCTTACGCAAACCACTCACGCAATATATCTACAAGCAATAATTGGCTTTTTTAGAATCGAAAGCTAAGCTTTCACATTAAGGAAAAGGACGCTTTTGGAAAAGCAATAACAGAGGTTAAAAAGAATGGCACAGGCCAGAGAGACATTCAGAGGTGCTGTCAGGGATGCAACATCCTATAGATATGCAGTTGATGATGACCATTCAAGAATGTAGTTTACAATGACATTGATAATTTAATTGTTGCGTAAACGAAAATAACTCGATGATTTAAACATTAAAACCTAACGGTAGTTTTGACTCTGATGAAGTATAAATAACGATCAAATGTTATAATTCATGTCCTTTTAATGGAAATTGCAAGACATAATACATCCTGCTTGAGACTTTTCTCGTTAAAGAAACTTTCATGACAAATGTTTATATTAATACTTTTAAATAATAATGATTGCCAATATGGACGACGATAATTAATTCAAAGAACTGTTCATTGTATGGCTCTGCTGTTTAAAAGGTCTACATGGGAGTGATTAGAACTGATAATATATAGGAAACGTGTATGCGTGGATTTGTTTTCTTTTTTTATGGAAATGGCTAGCTGTTTGGAACCGTTATGGAAATAGTTCGCTGTTTGGAATCGTTATGGATATAGTTGGCTGTTTGGAATCGTTATGAAATAGTTGGCTGTTTGGAATCTGTTTAGAATCGTTATGGAAATAGTTGGCTGTTTGGAATCGTTATGGAAATAGTTGGCTGTTTGGAATCGTTATGGAAATATTTGGCTGTTTGGAATCGTTATGGAAATAGTTGGCTGTTTGAAAACGTTATGGAAATAGTTGGTTGTTTGGAATCGTTATGGAAATAGTTGGCTGTTTGGAATCGTTATGAAATAGTTGGCTGTTTGAAATCGTTATGGACCTGGTTGGCTGTTTGACATCGTTATGGAACTGGTTGGTTGTTTGTAATCTTATTAGAAAGGAAATGGTTGGCGGTTTGAAATCTTTATGGAAATAGTTTGCTGTTTGAAATCTTTATGGAAATAGTTGACTGTTTGATATTTTAATGGAAGTGGTTGACTATTTGAAATCTTTATGGAACTGGTTGGCTGTTTGAAATATTTATGGAAATAGTTTGCTGTTTGGGTATAGTTAGCTGTTTGAAATATTTATGGAAATAGTAGGCTGTTTGAAATCTTTATGGAACCGGTTGGCTGTTTGTTTGAAATTTGTATGGAACATGTTGGCTGTTTGAAACTTTTATGGAAATTCTTGGCTGTTTGAAATTTTTATGGAAATTGTTGGCGATTTGAAATCTTTATAGGACTGGTTGGTTGTCTTATATCTGAATGGAAATGTTGTCCCTATGAAAACTTTATGGAAAGGGTTGGTTGTCTTATATCTGAATGGAAATGTTGTCCCTATGAAAACTTCATGGAAAGGGTTGATTGTCTTATATCTGAATGGAAATGTTGTCCCTATGAAAACTTTATGGAAAGGGTTGGTTGTCTTATATCTGAATGGAAATGTTGTCCCTATGAAAAACTTTATGGAAAGGGTTGGTTGTCTTATATCTGAATGGAAATGTTGTCCCTATGAAAACTTCATGGAAAGGTTGATTGTCTTATATCTGAATGGAAATGTTGTCCCTATGAAAACTTCATGGAAAGGGTTGGTTGTCTTATATCTGAATGGAAATGTTGTCCCTATGAAAACTTTATGGAAAGGTTGATTGTCTTATATCTGAATGGAAATGTTGTCCCTATGAAAACTTTATGGAAAGGGTTGATTGTCTTATATCTGAATGGAAATGTTGTCCCTATGAAAACTTTATGAAACTGGTTGGTTGTCTTATATCTGAATGGAAATGTTGTCCCTATGAAAACTTTATGAAACTGGTTGGTTGTCTTATATCTGAATGGAAATGTTGTCCCTATGAAAACTTTATGGAAAGGGTTGGTTTGTCCGTATCTTTACTGAAATGGTTTCCTGTAAGAAATATCCATGGAAAGGGTTGGTTGTGGTATATCCAGATTGGAAATGGTTTCCTGTAAAAATATCCATGGAAAGGGTTGGTTGTGGTATGTCAGAGTGGAAATGGTTTCCATAAATATCCATGGAAAGGGTTGGTTATCTTGTATCAGAATGGAAGATGTTGCATCTATTAAATCTATATGGAATGTGGTCGTTGTCTTAAACTGTATGGGAATGATTGTCTGTAAGCAATATCCATGGAAAATGTTTGTTGTCTTCTATCACAATGGAAATGGTTGCATGTAAGCAATATCCATGGAAAGGGTTGGTTGTCTTCTATCACAATGGAAATGGTTGCATGTAAGCAATATCCATGGAAAATGTTGTCTGTCTTCTATCAGAATGGAAATGGTTGCTGTAAGCAATATCCATAGAAAGGGTTTGTTGTCTTCTATCACAATGGAAATGATTGCCTGTAAGCAATATCCATGAAAAATGTTGGCTGTCTTCTATCAGAATGGAAATGGTTGCTGTAAGCAATATTCATAGAAAAGGGTTTGTTGTCTTCTATCAAAATGGAAATGTTGCCTGTAATCAATATCCATTGAAAAAGGTTGGTTGACTTCTATCAGAATGGAAATAGTTGCATGTAATCAATATCCATTGAAAGGGCTGGTTGACTTATATCAGAATGGAAATAGTTGCATGTAATCAATATCCATTGAAAGGGCTGGTTGACTTATATCTGAATGGAAGATATTGCCTGTATGAAATCTATATGGAATGGGATCGTTGTATGCGTCTGGGATTGGTTGCATGTAAGCAATATCCATGGAAAGGGTTTATTGTCTTATATCAGAATAGAAGAGGTTGCCTGTATGAAATCTATAACAAAAAAATCTGTATGGAAATTGTTGACAAGAAATCTTCATGGAATGGGTCGGTTGTGATACATCTGAATGGAAAGGGTCGGTTGTGATACATCTGAATGGAAATGGCTGCCTGTATGAAATCTATATGGAATTGAGTCGTTGTCTTAAGTTTGTATGAGAATGGTTGACTGTAAGCAACATCCATGCAAAGGGATGATTGTGTTACATTTGAATGCAAATAGTGGTCTGTAAGAAATATTAATGGGAAAAGTTGGTTGTCGTGCATCTGTACTGAAATGGTTACCTGTAAGAAGCCTCTACCAAAAGGGTTTGCCGTATGAAGTTTTGTGGAAATGACTTTCTGTTTGAAGTCTTTATAGAAATTAATGATTGTATGGAAATTTTAAGGAAATTAGAAATTGTTGACTGCAGAAATATTTATGGGAATTGGTGGGTACCTGAAATCTTTATGGAAATCTTTGATTATTTAACATCTTCATGAAAATTACTGGTTGTCTCAAATCTGTATGGCAATGGTTGGCATTATGCAATATTAATGAAAAAGGTCGACAATTTTGAAATATTTATGATAGCAATTGGCTGTCTGAAATCTTTATGATAACAGTTGGCTGTCTGAAATCGTTATGATAGCAGTTGGCTATCTGAAATATTTATGATTGCGGTTGGTTGTCTGAAATCTTTATGATAGCAGTTGGCTGTCTGAAAATCTTTATGATAGCAGTTGGCTGTCTGAAATCTTTATGATAGCAGTTGGCTGTCTGAAATCTTTATGATAGCAGTTGGCTGTCTGAAATCTTTATGATAACAGTTGGCTGTCTGAAATCGTTATGATAACAGTTGGCTGTCTGAAATCGTTATGATAGCAGTTGGCTGTCTGAAATCTTTATGATAGCAGTTAGCTGTCTGAAATCTTTATGGTAGTAGTTGGCTATTTGAAATCGTTATGA
>JAXRKP010000985.1:150000-186170 GCA_037039925.1 Doris montereyensis | reverse complement strand
CAGAGACAGAGACAGACAGACAGACAGACAGACAGAGACAGACACACAGACAGACAGACAAAGACAGAGAGACAGAGAAACGGAGAGAGTGACAGGGACAGACAAAGTCAGTCAGTCACTCTGACATCAAGCAAATTGTGTGAGATGAAGCACAAACGTGTATACCTGCAAAATGAATCATCCTAGACTTTCACACTTTATCCACCCATATGACTCTTCCACTCCCCCCCCTTGCCTCAACGTTTAACTATAGCTCTACCGCACAAATAGTTACGATATCCACCTTTGTCAACACACTACACACTAAATAATATGACACGGTCAGGCAAATACATTGTACAAGTATTTTTATACGAGTAGTACCACTGAACATAAGAATAGGAGTAGTCAAGACAGCTACATTGTCATGTATTTTCATACGAGTGGTACCACTAAAAATAAGAAATTGTCATGTAGGACCACTGAAAATAGGCAAGACAGCTACAATTGTCATGTATTTCCATACGAGTGGTACCACTGAACATAAGGGAATAGGAATAGGAGTAGGCAAGACAGCTACATTGTCATGTATTTTCATGCGAGTGGTACCACTGAACATTAGAAATAGGAGTAGGCAAGACAGCTACATTGTCATGTATTTTCATACGAGTGGTACCACTAAACATAAGGAATAGAAGTAGACAAGACAGCTACATTGTCGTGTATTTTCATGTGGTACCACTGAACATAAGAATAGGGTGGCAAGACAGCACATTGTCGTGTTTTTCATACGAGTAGTACCACTCAATAGGAGTAGACAAGAAGTTGTTGTATTTTCTTTTCTAAGTTTTTGTCATGTCTTTTTTTTTATATATCTTCGCTTTTAAGCTGCCATTTATGACTACTGGATATCGTAGCTTTATGACAAATGGATATCGTAACTTTATGACAAATGGATATCGTAACTTTATGACAAATGGATATCGTAACTTTATGACAAATGGATATATTAACTTTATGACAAATGGATATTGCAACTTTATGACAAATGGATATTGCAACTTTATGACAAATGGATATTGCAACTTTATGACAAATGGATATCGTAACTTTATGACAAATGGATATTGCAACTTTATGACAAATGGATATATTAGCTTTTATGACAAATGGATATCATAATTTTATGACAAATGGATATCATTAACTTTATGACAAATGGATATATTAATTTTATGACAAATGGATATCGTAATTTTATGACAAATGGATAGTGTAACTTTATGACAAATGGATAGTGTAACTTTATGACAAATGGATAGTGTAACTTTATGACAAATGGATAACATAACTTTATGACAAATGGATAACATAACATTATGACAAATGGATAGTGTAAACATTATGACAAATGGAAAGTGTAACTTTATCACAAATGGAAAGTGTAACATTTATGACAAATGGATAATGTAACATTTTGACAAATGGAAAGTGTAACTTTATGACAAATGGATAGTGTAACTTTATGACAAATGGATAATGTAACATTTTGACAAATAGATAGTGTAACTTTATGAGAAATGGATATGGTAACTTTATGAGAAATGGATATGGTAACTTTATGACAAATGGATAGTGTAACTTTATGACAGATGGATAATCGTAACTTTATGACAATGCATAGTGTAACTTTATAACAAATGGATAGTGTAACTTTATCACAGATGGATAGTGTAACTTTATAACAAATGGATATGGTAACTTTATAACAAATGGATAGTGTAACTTTATGACAGATGGATATCATAACTTTATGACAATGCATAGTGTAACTTTATAACAAATGGATAGTGTAACTTTATGACAGATGGATAGTGTAACTTTATAACAAATGGATAGTGTAACTTTATAACAAATGGATAGTGTAACTTTATGACAGATGGATATCATAACTTTATGACAATGCATAGTGTAACTTTATAACAAATGGATAGTGTAACTTTATGACAGATGGATATCATAACTTTATGACAATGCATAGTGTAACTTTATAACAAATGGATAGTGTAACTTTATAACAAATGGATAGTGTAACTTTATAACAAATGGATAGTGTAACTTTATGACAGATGGATATCATAACTTTATAACAAATGGATAGTGTAACTTTATAACAAATGGATATTGTAACTTAATGACAAATGGATAGTGTAACTTAATGAGAAATGGATATGGTAACTGTATGAGAAATGGATATCGACAAATGGATAGTGTAATATGACAGATGGATATCGTAACTGACAATGCATAGTGTAACTTTATAACAAATGGATAGTGTAACTTTATCACAGATGGATAGTGTAACTTTATAACAAATGGATATGTTAACTTTATAACAAATGGATAGTGTAACTTTATAACAAATGGATAGTGTAACTTAATGACAAATGGATATAGTAAAAAAAAAAAGTAAAGTTCCTTCAAAGCCCTTAAGGCCTATAGCTTATCCCAGTTTCTATAGCGTGAAAGCGGAACAAGTGACAATAATCACCTCCTGGCTAGGATGCTAGTCTGAGGCATGTTTTTACTCCCAAGCTAGTGCTTGTACCCATTTGCACCTGGGTAGAGTGGGGAAAATGTATGTTAAGTGTCTTTCCCAAGGAACACAACGTTGGCTTGGCTTTGCTAGATTCGGAACTCGGACCTCAGGATCCCCAGTCCGGTAGCCTAACCAAATGAATATCGTAATTAATGGCAAATAGAAATAGTAACTTTATGCAAATAAATATCGTAACTTAATGACAAATGGATATAGTAACTTTATGCAAATGAATATCGTAACTTAATGACAAATGGATATAGTAACTTTATGCAAATGAATATCGTAACTTAATGACAAATGATTGGTCGAACTTTAACACAAATGGATGGCATAACTTAATGACAAATGAATGTTGTACCTTCATGACAAATGGATAGTTTTACTTTATGGCAAACTGATATTGTGACTCAATAACAATAAATGTAAAGTGTAATGAATATCATAACTAAATGACATATGAATGTATCGTAACTGTGTGACTAATGAATATCATTACCTTATGACGAAAGGATGTCATAACTTCATGCCCGTTTATTGACCGGTATATTTTCATGACTCCTGCTTAGTAATTCGGCTGCAAATGAACCGGTGCAACTTTATGACAAAATGGATAGTGTAACTTTATGACGAAGAGATATCATAACTTGATACCCGTGTTTTGTAAACCCATCCAGCCCTCCACTCCACAATATGTTATGTAAATTTGATTTTTTTTCTGAGTCTTTTTCAAACCACTATGTCTCTATACTTTTCTCTATCTTTGGCTTTCCCTGAATGAATTCTTTTCACTTTCACTTTCACAGAGTGCCATCAACCCCCAGGACCCAGCAGTGCTAGCGGCCACTGGTCAGACGGCCAAGGACAGCCCACGTTCAGAGCTGGATGAGGGTAGCATCAACCCGGGCATGAACCAGGGCACCAAGTACAGGAACGTCATGCCCAAGACATACAGGATCTTGGAACAGCAACTGGCCGCCGACGACCCCGCCCGCTGCCGTGGCCCAACAGCCCCCACAGCCGATGCCCCCAGTACACGCAAAGCCTGCACCACAGCAACAAGGTCAAGGTGGGTGTAACAAAGTTACTTATTAGTATTGTAGGAGATTCCCCTAATGAAGGAAACCTATATCGTAATCGATTTTAGTATGTGTAAAACCCCTAGTGAGTTTGTGACGTAATGGTTGTGGTGTGCCCTAGTAATACATGTAGCAACGATTTGTTTGTATCTGGAAAAAGAAAGAAATGTGTAGTACTGTATCGAAGCATGTCAAAACGTTTGAAATGTTGTGGACATTTCCGATTCTAGAAATGTCTTGGTTTTGATTATAAACAGCTCGGGTTGACCATGATAGGGGGACAGAACAAGAAGGTAGTGCTAGATTCCACCTCGTTTATACCAGCACAACATTGGATAGATATGTATATGCTTCACCCATTGATTGTCGACTGTGTGAGTATAATAAATAGCCTGGTTATAATTATTAATCAAGCCTTGATGTTACTAGATTATTTACGTCAACATCTAGATCTAGAGTGCACTGAATGCTCAATTTATACCTTTGTGACAGTGGGCTGTCAATGTCAAATTATTCTTGTTTACATGTTAATGTAATGACACAAGATAATATGAAAAGCTTAGTGCACCAAGGAATCAGAAAAAAATCCAGCTTCTTTTGGTATTGTTTCTTTTCATGGCGAGGCGATAGGTGCATCACCATCCCCATGGGGGATAAATTTCTGTCTAGTCGGTGTTTTCCGTCTTTGTTCCTATGGGGATAAATCCATCTTTATCTTTATCATCACCAACACCATCATCATCATCATGATCTACTTATTACATTCTTGTTCTATTATTATTATCATTATTATTATATTATTGTTACTATTATATTATTATTTTATTATCATCATCATTATTATTACATTATTATTATTATTATCATTATTATTATATTATTATTACTATTATTATTATTATTATTATTATTATTATTATTATTATTATCATTACAAGTGTATTTTTATTTTATTTATTATTGCTATTATTCATACCATTATATATATTAGTATAATATCCTTATAATTATAATTATTATTACTCTTCTTTTTACTGTTAGCGTTATTTCATTTTCTGACAATGTCTTATCTTTAATTATTGTGTTGTTTGTTATTATTACTATAATTATAATTGTCCTAGTATTATCAATGTTATGATTATGGTAATGGTTACCATTATGATTCTTATCCTTACTTTTGTTCTTATTATTATTATAACTTATATTATCATTATTATTATTATTATTATTATTATTATTATTATTATTATTATTATTATTATTATTATTATTATTATTGTTATCTATATCATTATTATTTGTGCTGTTTTTACTTATGGCGTTTTGTTATTATATCAATTTTGTTTGGGATTTTTTCCCCCACATAGTATCATCGTAATCACATAAAATCACACCCAATGTACTGCAGCTTCTCAATGAAACTTAAACAATTGCAGTGGAAGAGAATCTTACCTTTCCTGACTTACAAAAAAAGAAATTCCATTCCATTAAATCTTTCTTTCTGCTTTTTTTTTTTTTTTTTTACAGCAAAGCCATCATCAATTTTTGATCGCAAGAAGCAGGAGAGATCTGGATATCTGCAAGCACAGGGAAACACTATTCAGAAAACTTTTGGTGAACAGTAGAGACGACATGCTAAAGTAGAAAATTCAAATACATATTATGTGTATGAAGAACACATGGTATGAATATGATGATAGGCTGTATTCGTCACTTCACTAAGTTAGTATTTAAAGATCATGATATCAATACCGCCACAAACTAATTACACAGGTTTAAATAGGAAAAATTTACATCTTTTCGTATTGTTTTGAAATATTTGTTCACATCTTATAATCGTTCCTTCGTATCTTGCCATGAATGATTGTAGAAAAAGTGTATCGCTTTTTTACGGTCATGAATTTATTTTTCATGGACTGGTGAGTTGATGTGTGTATTGAAGAAGAGTTTTATTCCTATTTATTATATTACATTTTTCTATGTGTAAATTTGCGATATAGTTTTGACTTTTAAACTAACTCAACCACCGAAATTCCTATTCTTGCTGTTGTTTAAATTCTGTATCAAATTGTTTGTTGCTGATGTGATCATTCTTAATAGTACATTCTTTTCTTTTTTTTCTTAGTTTTTGCTTGTTAGTAGTTACTGTACGTGAAAAGTTTTCGCTTTGTCTTTCAATATCATCAACGGATGTGAATTACTTGATAGTACATCAAAGTTTCTTCTTTCTGTACCTCCCGTTTCTTGTTTCATTATTCTATTCCAATTTTTAGGTTCAGATTTAGGCTCAAACAGGACAGTTTTTTGGGTTTTTTTCCCAAAGAAAAAAATCCATCAATATTGGTCCTGCTTTGAGGTAGCTATCCTGACTGTTCCTACTAATTTTTATTGATCGTGTGATTGTGATTAATGTGATGCTCTCTTTCAAAATCTTTTCCTCATCATATTGAGTCTATACTCAAACCATGCAAACATCCTGCTTTGCAATTCTGCAAGCTATCATAGACAGAACGTGCTAATTTTTATTATTGATTTTTACAATGTAACAGATATATTACATAGCTAATAATATTACCATTTTTATTTGCAGACTAAAGAATTGCATTTTCAAGTTCATTCTCATGAAATGATAATGTTTGGGTTCATTATTTCAGGGGGGGGGGGGCATTTTGGAAAAAAACTCTTCAACTTTGATGTTAGGCATTATGATTTTAAATCCTATTCAAAATGAGTTTGCCCACAATTTGAAATGTTTCAAAATTGCATTGTACACAGTAAAAAACAAATTGTAAATTGTGCACTCTTGTGTTTTCAAAGATATGCACATCTTTGTATTAAAATCTTCAAATCTTAATCTGTGATCATATTTATTTAAAACCGTCCATATTCCTTAAGGCTTTTAAAAAAATATGAAAAGAATTTTTATTAAAGTTTCTTAAATATCTGTTTAGTTCTATTGTTTTCTTCCCCTTTTCATCTGTTTGTTTATTAATTTAACTTACATGTGTATATAATATTATTTGTTTTGGTGAATTTTTTTTTTCATATTAAATATTTTACTGATATTCTGAAAATGTCATTCCTTGAAAGAATCCAAAATTAATTAAATGAAATGTTAAAATTATAACAAATACATGAAAATAAAAAGAACAAAGAAAAAGCTTTTGTAAAATTGAAATGAAAATCGCTGTGGTTTGCAATATCCATAGAGATTACGATGTACTGACATGCCCGTACACAAAATTGTTATGCTTTCAAAAGAAACGCAAAATGTTAAATATTCATCGACTTTCTACACTTCATCAATATCCAGAAAAGTATTTCATATATAAACTATCCATATTTTATACATTATGTATACAAATGCTTGTTTTCTTCCAAACAATATGAAAAATTATGTATTTGCTTGTATATGTAACAATCCTGTAAGATAAAAATGCGATGGTAGTTGCGAAGGTTGGAGAATATAATTCATAATTCACCTTAGCATATTTTTCAATACTTTTTTCCATCTTTTTCAACTTTGTTTTAGTTTCAGCCATATCTTACGTTTCAACTTTCTTTTAGTTTCAGCCATATCTTACGTTTCAAAGTCAGCAGGAAATACTTCACATATAAAAAAAGTTGCTTTGTTATCAAAATTAATAACCCTGAAACTAGTAAAAAGAAAACTTGACATGATACACAGCATTTCTAGGCATCTTGCATAATCTGTCATTAAATCATAAAGAAAAATAAAGGTTTTGAATTTCAAGAATACAAGATATTATATCACTTATTATAGTAGATGATGAAAACGTTTGCTGTTCATGGTATTGTTTTTGCAAGTGAATTGTTTTAAGTCCAATTCATTTCTTTACCTAAAACTATTGGTATTGAAATGGCTAGTGAGTATTGATCAATAGAGGAAGAATTTTTCAAAATCCAACACAATTCATGGCTACAAACATTTCTTTTTTTTGGTTAAAGGTTGTTAATGCAATTTCACGTCCTGTATCAAATTTGAAAGTTCACAGTTGAGTCTGAGAGTACATCCCCCTGAGACCACCGCATATGGTGGACAGGGTAAATTGCAATGAAAACAAACTGAGAGTATGCATACATTTGGAAATGCTATAAATAAGTACCTGAGGGTGCGACCATCACTTGCCAGGCGCGTCCCCAGGTTGTGGATAGGGGGAAGACCTTGAGATATGAGGGTTAGCTGTGAATTACCAATAAGCAGTCGTGGACAAAACTGGCACTAGTCATAGAGGGTGGAGTGGGATTGTTGAATGGGAACTCAGTCTTTAGAAAATACCCCAATAGGTTTGGTGAAATGACTAGCAGGTGAACAGAGGTGCCTTTATAACCCCCCCCCCCCCCCCCCCGGGCAGGTAAAGCCTGTCAGCTCAGTAAAGCGGTTTACCTAGGGAAGGAAACTCTAATCTCAAACCAAGGGTAGGCAGAACTCTATAGCTCGGGAGAGCAACCGGCCTAGGAGTGAACCTCCAAAAATATATCCTGGCCCTCCAAGTCTGGGGGTTGGGCGTAGGGCTAACAACCCAACCCTAGAGAAAACATCATGTTACGGAAACAGCAAAGAAGGAAAATAATAGCACAAGATACTTGTATGAATGTCAGTAGTGAAAGCCATCAGGAAGCTACTGACAGGAATATGGGAGTTCTGTTCGCCACAAAATCTAAGACCAAATTAGGGTTTTGGAATGTTAGCACCGGTTAGCACAAATAACATCAAAAATGAGGTGCTACAATTTAGATATTCTAGGCATCAGTGAATGCAGGTGGACAGGAGCTGAAAAAATAAAAGCAATCTCAGATGAAACTGGTCTCTATTTTGGAAGGGATGATAAACAACACTCAGAGTGTGTAGCCATTATATTGAAGAAAGGAAGAAAAAAATATGATGGAATGGAAACCAATTAACAACAGATTGATAAAGATAAGAATGAAAGGAAAGCATGTCAATATTTCGATTATACAATGTTACAGCCCCACAAATGAAAATAAGGATGAAGACAAAGATGATTTTTACGACCAACTAACGGCTGAATTGGAGAAAATACCAAAGCATGATACAAAAATTATAATGTGCGACCTAAATGCAAAGGTTGGTTGCAACAATAGTACAAATGAAAGAGCTATTGGAAAAGAAGGATGTGGCATTATAAATGACAACGGAGAAAGATTATTGGACTTTTGTAACACTAACGATTTTGTTATTTGTGGAACTTTGTTTCCTCATAAGGAGATTCACAAGCTTACATGGTGTTCCCCGAATAGAAGGGATAGAAACCAGATCGATCATCTTGTAATAAATGGAACATGGAGAAGATCCTTTCTTGATGTGAAAGTAAAAAGAGGAGCTGACATTGGAAGTGACCACCATCTAGTAGCTGCAAATATAAATATCAAACTGAGAAAAGCAAATACAACAGGAAAAGAAAAGGCAGAGAACGATACGACATGGACAAACTTAAAGATCCTAACACAGCCAAAACTTTTTTGATAAGCTTGAAAAATAGGTTTCAGGTGCTGACTAATACGGATGATGACAATGAAATATGATGGAAATGAAATCAACAGCAGATGGAACACTATCAAACACGCTTACTTAGAAACAGCTAAAACATGCTAAGAAACAAAAAGACACCAAAAAATAGAATGGCTATCAAATGGCACATGGAAAACAATTAAAAAGAGGAAGGAAATTACGAAGAAAATACTTGATGCAAAATCAAGCAGATTGAAAGAAAGATTGTCAACTCAATACCAGGAAATAAACAAGGAAGTCACAAGGAGTGCAAGACAAGACAAAAGATCATTCATGGACAGACTTGCCAATGAAGCAGAAGAAGCATCCTGAGTGGGAAACCAAGGCAGGGTTTATACAATTGCAAAAGTAATAAGTGGAAAATATCAAGGAACTTCAAATCCGCCTATTACAAACAAACAAGGAGAGCTTCTCACGACTGAGGCTGAAAAATATGCAAGATGGACCAAACATTTTATGGAAATTTTAGACAGGCCACACTTTCACCAGAAGCAAGCATTGAAGAGGCACAAGAAGATTTTAATATCAGTATAGAACCACCTAGCTTAAATGAAATAACAGTAGCTATTAAAACTCTAAAGAATGGAAAAGCCCCAGGCATAGACAACTTAAACGCTGAACTTTTTAAAGCTGAACCCATTTTTGCAGCAAGAATACTGCATCCACTCTTCACCAAAATATGGACAGAAAAGAAAACTCTGGATGAATGGAATGAAGGTATAATAATAAAGATTCCCAAAAAGGCAATTTGCGGGACTGCAATAAACTGACGGGGAATAACACTCCTGTCTATCCCTAGTAAAGTTCTTACAAAAGTAATAATACAACGAATATCAAATGCCGTTATGAACAGGCAGGGTTTAGGAAAGGAAGAAACTGCTCGGACCAAGTTTTCACATTAAGAAACATTATAGAGCAATGCAATAACTGGCAGAGACAACTGTATATAAACTTCATTGAATTTGAAAGGCATTCGATAGCCTCCATCGAGAAAGCATTTGGAAAATTCTAAGGAATAATGGAATACCACAACATCTTGTTCAGCTCATTAAAAGTTTCTACAATAAATTCACATGTAAAGTTGGAAATAGCAATCAAAATTTTGAATTCAAGACTGGTATCAAACAAGGGTGCATGATGTCAGCAACGATCTTCATTATTGCTATAGACTGGGTGATGAAGCAAACAACCAGTGATCAACACAGAGGAATTAGATGGACTCTCTTCTCTTCACTAGAGGATATAGATTTTGCTGATGATTTAGCGCTATTGGCACACTCACATCATCACATGCAAAAGAAAACATCACGACTAAGTTCTTTTGGTCAACAGATAGGTTTAAAAATAAGCCTTCCAAAATCTGAACTAATGACATTACATATACAAAATCCCTCTCCAATCCTCATCAATAGCAGTAGCATACAAACAACCAAGGAATTTACATATTTAGGCAGCATTGTCACAAGTAGCGGAGGAGCTGACAAAGACATCAACAGACGTCTAAACAAAGCAAGAAACTCCTTCAAACTACTTCAAAATGTATGGAAAACAAAAGAATATAATATTAAAACAAAAACTACAAAACTACCAAAGCTGTGTCCTATCAACTCTACTATATGGATCTGAATGCTACAGGATGACGGACAGAGAAATAAGCAAGTTATCCTCATTCCACACCAAATGCCTGTGAAAAATCCTAAATATATTTTGGCCAAAAAAATTTCAAATGAGAATCTTCTCCGAAAATGCAAAATAGACCGCATGCAAGACATCCTGCTTAAAAGAAGATGGAGGTGGATAGGGCATGTTTTAAGAAAAGAAGAAGGGAGCATCACCAAGACTGCCCTACATTGGACCCCTGAAGAAAAAGGAGACGTGGCAGGCCAAAGACGACTTGGAGAAGAACAGCAGAGAATGAGATTAAAGACTGGGGAGAAACCTGGAATTCCATAAAGACGTTTGCCATGAAAAGAAAGAGATGGAAATTCTTCATTGCTGCCCTACATGCCAACTGGCATAATGGGCAGTAAGAAAGTAAGTAAATAAGTATAAATAAGTAACCTGACTTCAATCCAATTTAGCAATTGTTTTTATTTGTAGGCATCAAAAAGTCCCCACCGTTTATTAGCTGTTATGCTATTCTAATGCTATTGAGATAAAAGTCAAAGTTTATATTTCGTCCATTTTTATTTTAACTCAATAATCATTGCATTTTGCTAAGCAATAACACATGTGTGTCTGCATCCTGTTGAAATGCAGCTAGATAAGTAATCAGACAGGTTTAGCATGATTGTTTCATTGGAATTTATCTGTCCACCAACTGCTGTGATCTCGGGGTGAATTAAGAGAAACAGCAAGACAAAAGACACCCCCTCCACCCGTAATCAGAAATAAAGGATGATAGGTACTAGGTGTCATGTTGTCTCTTGATATCAGAGCTACCCACCTCTTCAAATCCTAAAACAGACTCTGGCCACACAAACTAATTCTAACCGTTTGTCCCTTCAATTGAACAATAAGCTGGATCTCTTGAAGAGTTGGCTGTTTTAACTTCCTCGTTTGGATTCTCAGCTAGCAAAAACTAAACTGATGGGTGCTTGTGTCCTTAATTTTTGAACAGTGAAATGATTTCAGACATCTTATTCTATGACATTCGTGGAATGAAGATGGTTTGGTTTTCTCTAGTCTATACTGATTGAGATAAGGTGGAACATCTTGCTTTGTCAACATTCTTCGGCACACTTTTCTTATTTCTCCCCAGAAGACTACGATTTAATTTCTCAAATAAGATCTTGTTGGGCCCTTGAGACATTGGTATAAGGTGCAATATAAATAAACTTTATTATTATTATTATTATTATTATTATTATTATTATTATTATTATTATTATTATTATTATTATTATTATTATTATTATTATTATTAATTATTATTATTATTATTATTATTATTATTATTATTATTATTATTATTATTATTATTATTATTATTATTATTATTATTATTATATATTTTATTATTATTATTATTATTATTATTATTATTATTATTATTATTATTATTATTATTATCATTAATATTATTATATTATTATTATTATTATTATTATTATTATTATTATTATTATTATTATTATTATTATTATTATTATGATCATTATTATTATTATTATTATACCTAATAGAGTACATGTAATACTTCACTCCCTTGTTCAATCAAAAGCAGCTTTTTGTTCGTAATCAAGGTGTAAATATTTCAAAGAAATAACAACAACATTATCTCACAAGTGTTTCATTACAAACATGGCCAACAAGAAAAAAAACAATTTCTTTTTATTATACTTAAATGCTTTTTTAATACTCCTATTTGACATGTTGAATGCAAAACGATGATATTTTTTCTAATCACATCATTTGGAATTCCTGATGTCTTATTCAAAAAGGTGTTCAATGCAAAAACCAAGAAGGGGTGAGGCGAAAAAGGGTGAGGCGAGAACGGACAAGTTGTAAACTCAGAAATATATTGCTCTAACCACACACTTAGACTCTCAAACTATGATGAATCGCATCGTCAGCTCTAAAGATATTGCACTAGATGTTTACAACGCACACCTTTTCCTCTGATCAGTGGTCCGTACGTGTAAACCTGTTAAAACTAAGGTAAAACATCCAAGTTGACACCTTCAACTCCTCTGGGCGAGGAAGGAAGGCGCCACCGTCAGCTCTCAGGGGTTGAGTTCTTTGATTCAGAGTTGCCATGAGAAGGAATTGAATCATGACTAGGGGTCTGTAATGCTTTTGGACTTTCTCTGTGTTCATGGTGATTATCCCTACTGGAAGCAAAATCCTCTTGAGGGCTGTCTGATGTCCTATGGTTACAACTGCTTGTCTCACTGTCACTTGATGCTGAATCAAGACCTGGGTCTCTTTCAAACATTTCACCAGAAGTCTGAAACTGAGAGGAAAGAGTCGTCTCTCTTGTCATTGGAGGAAAATCAAACTCCAAAGCTGACGGAAAAACGAAGAACAAAAAAAAAAATTGAAATTTTTGTAACATCAATCATTGCAGCTAATTCCTCACGCAGGAATACAGCATGCTGACAGATAAAAAAGGAACCACACACACAGACACAAACACACACACACACACACACGCATAGAGCAAATGCACATAAAGCCATAAATGCCAACCATTTCACATAGAAAAACATCCACCCTAACCGCATGAACTACAGTCACGTCTCGATAGTCCGAACACCTCCATTCGAAATAATTTGTTTAGATTATCAAAACATCCAGATTATCAGGGCACTGTTTCTCAAAGCTGGAAAAAAAAAAATGAAATTGAACAAAATAACACTGCGCTAGCCATATATATATATAAAAAGAAAATTGGAATAATCAGAGTTTGACTTAAGACAGCTAGTCATGTAAAAATGCTAGTCACCTTCAGGCTTGTATATAACATCGGCAAGAAAGAGGCCAAACTCGTCCATCCCCAAGAGGCTGGCAAAGGGAAAATCAGGACGGGGATTTTCAAGGACATCGCGTAGCCCCTCCAAGGTGATAACGCCCTTAGCCACCAGAACCATGGCACCAACCATACGACGTATCTGTGAAGGGTGTGAATTTCTCATGAGTACCACATTTATGCTAAACTCGAATATCGTTATTTTTTTCATTGTAATTTAATTTACCCAGTCAACCATATGATATATATCTGAGGGTGAATTAAGAGGAAAACAGCAAAGATGAACGATAGGTAAATGAGTGAAAAGAAAGAAGTAAGACCTACCATCAGTGCCCAGCAACTGCCCATATTAAATCTTGAATACACTGCATTCACAGGCATCAACCCAAGGTCAAAATTTTGACATGATTTGAAGAGCAAAATTTCATACAAAATGACTGAAAGCTCAAATGTGAAATTCCTTACAATAGACAGAAACTAGGCAGACCCAGAGTCAGGAGAGTTGTGGAGAAGGACGGTGGAAAAACAGATGAGGGAACAAGGTGGAACCAAGGATGGAACATGATGGAACAAGGATGCAAGGATGAAACAAGGATGGAATAGGGATGGACTAAATAATATTAAGGAAGGTGCTAAACATACAAACCAGACCATGACAGAGGTCTTCAGTAACAACCTGCTGCCTTGTGTAAGTGCATATCCATGTGAGGAGGATTGATATTAAAATGTGTGAAATCTGAAGTTGGTTTCTTATTTTTGCTTCATTGAAATTCACCCCATCTAGCATATATATGTGATAATCTCAGGGGTGAAATAAGAGCAAAGATGAAAGAAAGGTAAAAGAGTAAAAGTAAAAGGGAAGAAATAGGACCTACCAGCAGTGCCCGCCAAACACCCCAAAAAAATCCAAGGAAACAGAGATTCTGTTACATTATTGTGGATGTCAAGCATATGTAGTAGCATCACATAGAGAGATAAACAGATAGATAGATAAATAGACAGATAGGTAAATAGATAGATAAAGATACATAGTGAGACAGATAAATGGATAATCAGATAGAAAGGTAGATGGATGGATAGATAGATAGATAGATAGATAGATAGATAGATAGATAGATAGATGTATAAAAGTAGATAGATAAATAGATAGATAGATAGATAGATAGATAGATAGATAGATAGATAGATAGATAGATAGAGATAGATGTATAAATAGATAGATAGTTAGATAGATTGATAGATAGATAGATGATAGATAGATATATCGATGGATAGTTAGATAGATTGAGATAGATAGATAGGATAGATAGATAGATAGATAGATAGATAGATAGATAGATAGATAGATAGATAGATAGATAGAAAGATAATTATAGAGATTGATAGATGGATAAATAATAAAGATAGAGAAAAAATACATAGAAAAACAGAAAGACAAAGGAATAAATATAGATGAAAGATGAAAATACAGTCTGTATAGATTAAGATATGGATTGAGATGCAATAAAGATAAACTTCAATGAAGATGTAAATACACATTCTTCTTAAATAGTTAGTCCAAGGCCATTCCTTTGGCAGTTTTTAAACCAAAGTGTCCTTTCAGACCTTGGTGTGGCTGGAGGAATGTAGCTGGAGCTTATCCCGGTCTCTATAGCGTAAAGCGAAAGGTGACAATAATCACCTCCTGGACAGGACACTAGTCTAACGCAAGTTTTACTCCCAAGCTAGCGCTTGTACCAATTTGCACTTGGGCTGAGTGGGAAAATATATGTGTTAAGTGTCTTGCTCAAGGAACACGACATCGGGCCTAGCTTGCTAGGATTCAAACCCGAAACTCCTGATCACGTGTCCGGCAGCCAAACCACTCGGCCACTGACGCAACAAACACACATATATGAATAGATATAAATAATACAACGATATAAAGATCTATTTCCTTACTTCTCTATTCATTTACTTAAAATCAAAAACCATTCATCACTTCAAATGTCCTGACCTGTCGGTAAAGGAAAGACCTGGCCCTCACGTGAACATCCCAGTACTCTAAATTTCTTTCCAGGTACTGAGTGCTTCCGTACAAATGCCGGCCCAGCGGCTGACCTCGCTTGACCCCAATGGTCAACAGCTTCACAGGATGCGGGTTGTACGCTCGCTGACTTATCCTCCTCGTGAAAGACGTGTAATTTTGAACACCGGACAGCATCTCTGCGGCACTTATAAGCAGCTATGTCCAACGGTTTTCTGAAAAATAAAACAAAACCTCGAACTTTACCTAATTTTTCAGTCGGGGTCGACATTTTTAAAGGGATTTTCTTCTCTTTTTTTTTGTTTTGGCGTGCTTTTCATTATCGCCCACTTTCAGTTTATCTGATGACAACCAAAAGCAAATTTAAAAAAACGTATGCACATCAATATGCAAAAAAAAACAATGAAAAACAAGCATGGTAAACAGCAGTCACACACAAAATGACACAAAACAAACTTTAGCAACCAAGTAATCACATCAATGAATTAACCCCTTCTCTGCCCTGGAGACAAAGCATAGCAGTGCCGGGAGAAATTGACTGTTTACCTTTTAAAGGGATGTTACTCAAACAATATGCAAGGGTCTTATGCAGTTATGTCCTTTAGATCACTCAACAAACCTATTGAAACGTTTCACGTCATAAGCCAGTAAATGCTGCGGGCACAATGGCACAAACTGACCCGTAGTATTTACGGGCAAATGGCATATAGCGTGCACAAACTGACCCATAACAATTACGGGCACATGGCATATAGCGTGTACAAACTGACCCGTAGAATGTACGGGCCCATGGCAGCTAAACGGTTAAAACAGATTCATTTATCAATTGGTGAGTATTCTCCTGTAAAGGTTGATCGCAGGGTTAGAAAGGACGAGCCTTGGGCTGATATTCCTTTAAACAAATGACATGAGTTTTCTAGTAGAAAACAAAAAGACTTTGACAATGAGGTTGTGAGTTCAAATCCTAGTTTTGCTAATCTTACATCGTAGATAAATGTGTCTTTGGAAATGATATTTAATTACGTTTTCCTCACTCTAACCAGGCAGTACTATCATCAAGCACCAGCTACAGTTGGGGGGGAGGGGGGGGAGGAGGGGGGTAAATCCTGGGACACGCAGTCCTGAGGGCAATCTTCATTCAACTGTTACATTGAACGCTAAAGAAACCAGGGTAGGCTCCTGTTCTCTGAGCCGCAAGGTCTGAAAGGAACTTTATACACCACAGGACCCCTAGGTGTACAAAAATCTGAGATTTTCACCAAACAAAGCCTGATACAATCTGCTTTGAAAGAAGTAGGACCTTCTGTCATCAAAGAGACCTTGAGATTAATGTATATGATGGAGGGGGTGAAATGCAATGAAACAATAACTCAAAAATATGTCCAACAGTTCCCTTCTTCAACCAACCACAAGAATGTGACATAATGGATCGATGAGGCTTGACAATGTGAGAGAAAAGATAGAAATATTTTCCTGATATCTCCTCTATTACAGCTTTTAAGAATAGTTTTACTGTTCGGTGTAACCTCTGTATATAATGATAGAACGTCAAGACAAAAACTACAGAAATAAATATGCAGATACATACATAATATACTGTGTTGCTTTTAGGACTTGTCAACCAACCAATAAGTCATGAAAAACAATACGTTTTCAGCTGAGTCATACAGAACTGAAAAGTCTCTTTGTTCACACCTGACTGAATAGCCTATCACTTGAAAGTGATGCAGTGTGTACAATGTGGCTGCATAATCGAGTGATCTGAATGAGCAGAGTTGCCAAGTTGAGAGGCAATAGAGAGGAGGAAAAGACATGGAGATGGGGAGGAACAAATGTGAGGAAATTGGAGGGATATAATTCACTGACCTGGTTGCTTCGACATTATCATGTTAACTTTAACACTGAGATCGCATAGAGACTTCTTTCACCAGATGCCTAACAAGAATCTTATGTGCCGTCAAATCAGAATAAGAAATAGATAAAAAAAAAGTACTACAAATTCCAAATTCAATTATTTGTTATTCAGAGAATGAAGAGTAAACACTTCAGGAGATATTATCTGACTCTCAGGATTAAAGGAATTTCATAATTATTACTAGCCACTCCAAATACAGAAACACACCAACAACGAATTATTTCTTGACAACGACAAAAAAAAGGAGCAAGACAAGACAGGTTACTAATGAGCTGGAAGGAGGCACAAGGGATATTTCGGAGGGACGGAGGGACAAATGACGTTTGGGAGGGACTGTCCCTCCCAAAGAGAGACACTCGGCAGCTCTAAATGAGCCAACTAGAACTTGGGCAATTTTTTAAAAAGTATAGAATATGGCTGGAAGAGTCAGCAAAAGAGTCAGATGCTTTAGGATAAAACCTGCAGCGCTGTTTTAAAGATCAAGTGCATAAAAATCTTTACCTGTAGGCCCGTACACGGTTTGCATCTGTAATGATCACATTTTCGCCAAATGGATAACGTGGGTGCTTCCGGTGGGCATGTGAATATTTCAGCAGTTCTGGAAGAAAATCTTCTCTGAAATAAATAAGCAGTGAGAATAAAGCTTTTTCTTCTTAATTTCAAATTTACGATGCAATAGATGGCCATGGGGGTAAGTATTGGCAAATTATGAGGGGAAGAGAAATTATAAAGGACCGAGAGGTTCACTGCTATAGTGTTGATATTTAGAGTGGCAATCAGATCTGTGCAATAATAGTTGAAGAAAAATTCGACTTTGAGGGCTACACTACCTTAACAAAAGTACAGACGTTTTTCTTCCATTTATTTCATAAAGTTTCTTTAAAAAAACAAAATTTTTCGAACCTCCATTTAAAATGTATTTCAGTTTACAGGTGCTAGAGTGTTATAAAAAGGAATATGATCATGTCTCAATAAAAAAGATTGCTTGCTGCTTATAACAGCTATAATCATTTTATGTTAAAATTGATCTTTTCAACAAAGTTTTTCACAACAAAATTCAACATTCTTCGTATGAGTTTATCAACTGACGGCCATGTACAGATTTTGTAATTGAACTGATGATCTCTGATAAATATCAGCGATTCCCAGCCCCAAATATCTCAAGGAAAATCTTTGTCTTGCTATTATTTAATATAATAATAATAATAATAATAATAATAATAATAATATAATAATAATAATAATAATAATAATAATAATAATAATAATAATAATAATAATAATAATAATAATAATAAATCTTTAATGTCCATTCAAGGCAACTTCTCTTTTCACATAGCGTTTGGGAAATCGAAACATGGAATATAAATATCCCTTACTCTTCACTCTTGGACGTATTTTTCTTGGGCGTATGAGCAATTCTGTAAATGTACTTCCTCTCTGTAGCACTAAACCTTGCGTGGAACTCATCCGGCACTCTGCGTGTCTCAAGCACTCTGCAATGCAATAATAATAAAAAAAACTGGAATAGATGAGGCATTGGAAAACAGAATATCGGTGCCTCACCGAGTGGCTCATTGAACACGAAGTTCAACTGGGTGACAAATAGTCAATGCAAGATGAAAGTATAATGATAATGATAATATTTTTTGGTTTATTTTTAGTGTGCAAATTGTCAAATTGCGTTTCAAGGACAATATCTACGATTGTGCAAAGTGAAGGAAGAAACCTGACAAAGACTCTTGATGGATTAACTTGTATGTGAATATCTAACAACACCAACAGATACACATTTTCATATATAGGAGGAATCTCAAAACAGACTTCTTATGACATATCAGTAGAATAAAGGAATTGATTTGTACTCATCAACAACAATACTTCTTTTTTTAATACACATAAAAACATGCTTCTTTTTTAAGCAAACGGCCTTTATTTTGAATTTAAAGAACATGTGTAAAACCAAAGCAGGCATCATTCAAAATAATCCTTTTATTTTAGCTTCAGTCTAAAATTTCAGACTTCTCAGTTCGGTTATGATATAGCAAGCAAGGGCAAAGGTCAGGTAGCTCAAGACAGTCACAAACGAACCCTTACCTGATATCATGTTGATGACGTTTCAAGTGATAATTCATGACATTGGTGATGACGTCAGCATTGTATTCCTTGCCATGTTTACTAAACATGTCAAAAAAATAACAAAAACGAATGCAAATAAAAAGATTTAAAAAAACACAAGAACAACCTAGAAATTATGAACAAGATCATTTACAATGATATCTATATTCATCAAAAGTTATGAACATGTTCATTTACAATGATATCTATATTCATCAAAAGTTATGAACAAGATCATTTACAATGATATCTATATTCATCAAAAGTTATGAACAAGATCATTTACAATGATATCTATATTCATCAAAAGTTATAAACAAGATCATTTACAATGATATCTATATTCATCAGAAGTTATAAACAAGATCATTTACAATGATATCTATATTCATCAGAAGTTATGAACAAGATCATTTACAATGATATCTATATTCATCAAAAGTTATGAACAAGATCATTTACAATGATATCTATTTATCAATTATGAACATGTTCATTTACAATGATATCTATATTCATCAGAAGTTATGAACAATTTACAATGATATCTATATTCAAGTTATGAACAAGATCATTTACAATGATATCTATATTCATCAGAAGTTATGAACAAGATCATTTACAATGATATCTATATTCATCAAAGTTATGAACAAGATCATTTACAATGATATCTATATTCATCAGAAGTTATGAACAAGATCATTTACAATGATATCTGTATTCATCAGAAGTTATGAACAAGATCATTTACAATGATATCTATATTCATCAGAAGTTATAAACAAGATCATTTACAATGATATCTATATTCATCAGAAGTCATGAACAAGATCATTTACAATATCTATATTCATGAATATGCATCCTTGCCCTCTGCATGGGACTCGGTAGTCCAGAGGCAAGGTGTCGGCTTCTCAATCCAAACGGTGTGAGTTCAAGCCTCACCGGACAGTTGAAAACATTTCACGAGTTTCTTCAAGTAAAATCTACCCTGCTCGTCAAGGTAGTTGGATCGACAGCTAGTCCCACAAGAGACGGATGATAAAAATGAGGTCCCGTGTGCAGATCACAAATCTCCGTGCACGTTAAAGATCCCTTGGCAGTTTTCAAGACAGCCCAGGCAACATTAAAAATCCTACTTAAGATCCCTGAGGTCACCTTACTTAGTTGTGGATGTAGGGTAAAATCAAATCAAATCAAATCGCTCTCTGCAAAAACTTAAAAAAAACTAACCCTACTTGAATCTAAAGACATTGTAAAACATGAAAATCTTCTGACTTAAAACTAATGACGACAAGTAGGAGCACTTTATTTTCATAAATAGTGATCCAAGAAAACTAGAGACGGATTTATAACTAAATCACTTAAATTCAGTTCTGACTGAAGATAATTATTTAGAACAAGAAATAGATATTGTAGCTCCATAGGGACAAAAAGGCGAGACAAAGACAAAAGGAATAAACATAGAAAAAAATCCTGGGTACCAGACAGATTCGAACCCATGGACCTCCCGGCAGCACCCATTATCTCACAATGAAAAGAAAACACTATATATAAAACCTTGTAACTACACTCCATGTTTTTTTTAAAAGGAGTTGTGTTAAGGCAGATCTCATTCACGTCAATCCAATCATAAAAAATGAGTGGCTTAAGGCATTCACGTCAATCCAATCATAAAAAATGAGTGACGTTAAGGCAGAGCTCATTCACGCCAATCCAATCATAAAAAAAGAGTTGCGTTAAGACAGAGCTCATTCACGCCAATCCAATCATTAAAAAGAGTTGTGTTAAGACAGAGCTCATTCACACCCATCCAATCATGGCTGGCAGCGGTATCCACCGACAATTCATGCTGCTGCACAGATCTACAATTTTTTAAAAAATCATACCTTTGTATTGGTTTATTAACAACCACTTAACGCTAAATACATTACAAATATATGTAGTATGCATCTAAGACCGAAGTAGCGTGTATAAGTGTTCAGACAAACACTGACATGTGGGGGTTAAGAGGACGCAAAAACAATGTAATAAACAGAAAAAAGGTCACAGGTTCAATGCTGTTTGGTGCCAACAAATTTATTTCTGTTTATTTCTTTGTCCTTGTCCCGTCTTGTCGTTTTTTAAGGCTTCAATATTTAGTTAACCCTCTGAACCCCGGGCTGACCCCCCTCCCCCGCCCTTTGCAGGTAGATAGATCGAGCCTCCAGCGAGCTGAGCAAATGAATGAAAGTTAATGACTACGACAAAATAATGTAGTGATTTGTACAATCACTTCCGTACACGTTAAAAACACTATGTGACGGTTCATTTATTTTTCAGCCAATCACAAAAGAGGAAAGTTGTTCACAAATGCAAGACGGCCGGAGAAAACTTACAACAATAAGACGGGGGCTACCTTTACTCTGCCTGTCACCCGTCTTTGGTGTTGCAATGTGACCCGCATAATTGCTTTGCCTCCACGTCTTGACACGCAACAGCTACGTAATCTTCGACTGTCTGTAGTGCCCGAGGCGCCAAGGCATAGTCACAGGTGGCCAGGAAAGATGGACAAGGCGAGTGGTGAGCCTTCCTCGTGTCAGTCATTCGATGTCTGGCACACCCGTGTGACGTGTATAACACCTACTACTAGTGTTTGGGCAAATGTGTTAGACTTCCCATCCGTCTTTCTATGATTCACTTGCAACGGATCACGGGTTATTGGCAATTAATAGCATTAAATTGAGTAGTGGATTTTATTTTCACGATTCTCGGCTCACGATCAGACCGTGTTCTAAGGCGGACCGGGCTGTAGCAGCGGGGTCTTAAGGGGGTAGCTTTATATAAGAAAAATTCCGTTACACAGAATTAGCCAGTTCTTAGGCGGACCGGGTTCTCGGGCGTCGGGTTCTTAGGCCGACACCACTGTACAACCAAAAAACAAGTAACATTAAGGTCGTAGGTCGTGCTCTGACTCATCGGGTTAATGTCCTTACTAGTTACTTTAAACACATTTTCCCCCTCATTTAATGTTTGCTTTGACACTAACAAAAGATGCCATCCCGTGAACATCATCACATCTATTTATGACACACCACGATACACCCTATCACTCTAAATTGATGTGAAAGAATGCTCAAGAAGTGCGCCGCAATCATCATGATCATTGATATGATTCTAGGTGACATTTCTGAGACATCCAGACAGAAACACATCCTGTGAGCATGACATGGTAATCTTCTCCTCACAGAACACAGATCATTTAATAAGATGGGCATGCAAACAGAATAAAATTGATAAATAGTGAAGGGACGTAAATAGGCTGCTGTGAGGCATAAGACCAAAAGCCAGTCGCTATTACCACTACTACTACAACAACATCCATCAAGGCCTCTGAAAACTGTAAATCTGCTGATTTCCAAGGGCCGCTGGGAGTAGTGGGAGCACAGCACAGACTTACGGATGTTGGAGATCAACATGGCAGGCATTGCGCAGAGCGTGTACTCCTTTATCCGTCCGACTTGATAAGGTGATCTTGTAATCATTAACTGGAAAAAGATGCTGCATGGCATTCTGGCAACGTAAGAAAAAAAAACATTGGAAAAAGTAAAAAAGTAAAGTCCCATACTTGAAACTAGGGGGAGGGACTTTTTTCCTACATGTTTTGAGAAGAAATTCAGGAACACAGCAAACAAAGCCATGACCTTTTATTTCACTGATCTTGGACCAAAATACAAGGGACGACTGACAAGTCACCACACTGTAATGGAATGAGTCCTACAACAATAGCTGTAGTGTTGTGTGTTTTCGTACTGCTGAGACTGTGCAATGCTCTACCTGTACTGCCGAGTTGTCGGGCAGTTCAATAAAGTACACGTGCCTGTAAAGACGTGTTTTCAGTGTCTTATTACGATATTGCCCTTTGTGTATATTTCCTAAGTGTCTGGACTTTTGTGTTCACATGACGTATAACCCACGCATATGACATGGTGGCAGCGTGAGTAGGTTTCATTTCTTATTTTGTCAACAATTTAACAGAAAATGGCTGTTAAACCACCCTCTGAATTCACATTCGATAAACCCCATCTTTGGCCTGAACGGCGTCATCGTTTCCTAAGGTATCGGGTCCACCTCAAAACTTGAGGGGCAAGAAGGCCGGGTACAAGTTGACGGCTTGGTTTATGTGATGGGAGTGGAGGCAGAGCAAATTCTTGCTATCTTCTCACTTACACAACAGGAGGAAACGGCTTTTGACCTAGTCCTGGACAGGTTTACAACGCGTTTCTCTCCTCAGCGGAATGCGATACGCGAGAGAGCCGTCTTTTATCAAAGGTTTCAACTGGAAAATAAATCCATTGAACAGTGTGTAAGGGCATTGCATGAATTAGCAAGAAATGCGGATTTTCCAGACAAAAATGACGCAATCAGAGATCAACTTGTACTAGGGTGCAGAGACAAATAAATTTCATAGAAGCTAAAGTTAAGCACAGATTTGAAGCTTAATGATGCAGTCATAATGCCAAGACAACATGAGTCAGTACAGGCGCAACTGCAAGTTCATGAAAAATCAAGAACATGTGGTACTCTAGATATAGCCGCAACTTCAAGACATGTGAGAACAAAAGGGTGTTACCAAAAGAATAATAGGATATCTAATCAGACACAAAAGGTAGGTGTTAAGTGTGAAAAATGTGGCCATTACCACGAGAGAGGAAAATGTCCTGCTTATGGAAAAAAGTGCCACAACTGCCAGAAAACGAATCACTTTAGTCAGGTATGCCGCACAAAGCATACAAACGTAAACAGTCTAAGACAGAGCAGTGATAACAATGATCAAGAAAAAAATGCTTCGTTGGAGCTATAAACAATAGCGATACAGATCCTCCACGGAGAACAAAAATAAAGTTGTTCCGCACAATGGTGTCCTTCAAGATAGATACAGGAGCCAATATCAATATCATTACCAGCAAAATGTGGAAAATCATTGGCCAACCGAAGTTACAAGAAAACCATGGAGTTAAGCTTATGGGTCCTGGCGGTCCACTAGTTGTAAATGGACTGTTCACGACGAAGTTTAAAGATGACTTAAATGCTACATTTTATGTAGTGAAAAAGACACAGAATGTCTTCTCGGCCGAGCAACATCAAAAGCTTTAGGGCTAGTTGTTTCAAGGGGTGATTTAAATGAAGTAGGGCTGAAAACTTTTGGAGAGGTCAAATGTCATCCAGTGAAGATACAACTTCGAAATGATGCCACACCGTACTCAGTTCCAGTGGCCAGACGAAGACCTCTTCCATTGATGAAAAAAGTCGAGGCGAGTTGAAGAGAATGAAGGAAGGAAATGTCATTCAAGAAATTGAGGAGCCAACTGATTGGCTGGCACCAATTGTACCAGTGTTAAAACCAAATGCTAACGCAAGAATCTGTGTAGATCTCAAAAAATTGAACAAGGCTGTAAAATGTGAACGTTTTATTCTGCCAGCTCTTGACGATATTTTCCACGTGCTCAAGAATTCAACAATCTTTTCTAAACTTGACACAGCCAGTGGATTTTGGCAAATCTCGCTTGATCCAAAATCAGCAAAATACACAGCGTTCATCACACCGTTTGGCAGATACTATTTTACGCATCTTTCCATTTGGAATAACATTAGCGCCAGTAATATTTCAAAGGAATAAAAGGCGTTATCTGTTACATGGACGATATAGTATGTCATTCTTCCTCTTAAGAAGAGCACACTCAGCTATTAAAGACAGTAGAAACGAAACTCAGTGGACAGGTGGACCTGTAGGGAGTAGATGATCCCACCCTCCACGAGTCTCCTGCTGTCTTGACTGACCAAAGTCTAAGGAGTTAACCCTGACAGAAAACAACCTGCTGCCTTGCAGGTCAGTCTTGACTGACCAACGGCACCCTTCTTTTCTTTGATCTTAGTTTTTACATTCTCATTCCACCATGCTGTTCTTTTCCCATCTTCTTTAATTTGTTTCCTACCACAGACCTCTTCAGTACAACTGAGGAGTGTTTCTTTATACAATTGCCACTTTTCTTCTATTGTGCTATCATTCAGATCTATCTGTCTTTCACTGATAAATCTTTTTATTCTAGATTGGTATCTCTTTACTATTGGTGTTTATTTAGTTCCTCTATTTTGAGTTAAGTACCTTTCTTCTCTTTCCTTTTCTGTTTGTTTTCTTCAGTCAGTAATCTCATTTTGGCAATCACTAGGTGATGATCACTAAATATTTCTGCTCCTCTGTTTACTCTTGCATCCAATGTACTGTAAAAAAGGGAGCTGCTAACTATTATGTAGTCTATCATTGACTTTTCACACCTGTCTTCATTTACTCTTATATGTTTGTGGATATATTTATGAGGAAAAAAAGGTGTTTGTTATTTTGATGTTATTCTTTAGGCAAAAATCTATTAGTCTCTCTCCATTTGGAGAAGTTATTGTCTCTCCTTCTTTGCCTATTACTCCTCCTGATGTTTCGATATTGTTGCCTACTCTAGCATTTAAATCTCCTAAAAGCATTAGTTCCTGTTTGTTTTAAGATTCTCTGCAGCTGTTTGTAAATCATTTTCGAAGGTATCTTTTTCTTCTTTAGTGGCATCTTCGTTTGGTCTATAAGCTATTAATAATTTAATTTCTCTTCCTTTCGGTTTAATATTTACCTCTAATAGCCATGGGCTTATAAATTTCCAGCTTTCTAGTAGCTTTTCATGCCTTTTATGCACTAGGAGACCTACTCCTGCTCTAGCTCTATCTTTGACATCTACTCCTGAGAAAATTAAAATATGATTTGGTCCTACATTTTCTATTCCTTGTCCTTTTTTCTTTGTTTCTGTAGAAGCCAAAATGTCTACTTTGAATTTTTCCATTTCTTCAACTAATTCCAACTCTTTTCCATTTATAGCCCTAATATTCCATGTTCCAAAAATCACAGTCCGTGTTCGTTTCCATTTTCGTCGTTGAAAGGTCAAGCCGGGTATATTATATTTATTTCTCTGCATCAGTTAGGTTTTGGATAAGCAGGATTAGCCCACTGTACCCAAGGTAGATGGTGGGATTGCCACCTTGAGGCCCCCTACCAGGCTGTGTTATTTTCTGTCAGGGTTAACTCCCTTAGCCTTTGGTCATTCAAGACCAGCCTGCAAGGCAGCAGGTTGTTATTTTATGTCAGGGTTAACTCCTTAGCCGTTGGTCAGTCAAGACCGACCTGCAAGGCAGCAGGTTTTTTCTGTCAGGGCTGACTCCCTTAGCCTTTGGTCAGCCAAGACCGACCTGCAAGGCAGCAGGAGACTTGTGGAGGGTGGGATCATCTACTCCCCGTACAGGTGCTTATCTGTCCACTGCCCGGTTCGCTTCAACTGAGAAGTCTAAATCTGTACCCAACATCACTGCTTTATACTTTACCCAATACCAGTTCCATGAGCAAATCTTAACTCTGATATTTATATATCATCCTCTTTTTGCTGTTTAATCATTTCTTATTTTTAAATTATTTCTTATCATTCCTTTCATTCAAATGAAATTCTTTGGACGATATCACATAATCTTGTGATCCATATCATATTATGAAGTAATCATATTATTCTAAGGTCAGCAATTTATCCAAACCTGTGTCTATAGAAATAGAAGGGGAAATAATGTCACTAACATAAGAGGAATATAAGTAAAAATGTGCCCATACCCAGACATAATTGAACAAAACTCACTTGCAGAGCTCCTTCAATAGTGACAATCGGGTTTCCACTGGAATCGGGGCGTTTTGGTTGCCTCTGCAAGCCACTGAAAGTTTATATATTAACTGTATTATATTCATAATCTATATATCAAGTTATCTTTTAAGTATTCGATGAGAGATATTTTACAATTTTTAATAGCTGTGCTAAATTCAACTGAGACAGGCTGATAAAACTGTGACTGCAATTCAACTCAAGCTAAGCATGACAGTTGATGTAGTTAACAGGTAGGCCTAATGGAAAAGTTAAAAATCATTAATCAATAATAGTAATACATACAATAAATTGAAGTCATTGTCAAAGTGTATCACGCTGCAAAACCACATGGCATTATTGAATTTGAAGCCTAGAAAATTTTCAATGGCGTGCTTGTTGAGAGGACTACCATGTATTCAGGGACATGGTGTGATTTTCGTTGGGATGAGCTGCCAGAAGGGCCTAATATTTCCTTAGATGGGGGATGGCTTTTTCACCAGGTTGGGGGCAGTAGGGTGGTGGTGCAGTAGAGGGATTGGTTCAAGGCCAGGGATGTGCCCGACCATGGTAGTCCTTACCAATGTTCCCTCTAATTTTTTCTAGTCTGCGAGCACACTTTTTAATTTTGTGCAAAGTTTGATAAAAAAATTCCAATTGTGTGCACTGTGCGCATGAGACTGAACATTAAACAAAAAAAGTTATTTTAGTTGTGTCAGCATACATTTCTTGTGCGCACCTTTTCTCGCTGGTGTGCCCAGGCATACGTGCACAGTTTAGAGGGAACATCGGTCCTTACTCAACTTGCTACTCAACTACAGAACTCCTTCCAAATACAGTACTTATCCATGCCATAGTCCAGGTAACAAACAACTTATCACTGTCAAATGGCAGTCCAATGGAGCATAACTGATGATGAACATTACATGACACAAAGAACTTTCCAGACGGATGGCAACCTGAACTTTTACAAACGGTATCCTTCACCAATGTAGTAAGCAGCACTAATTAATCCAATCTTAGGGCCATACATTGCTTATATGACCGTCCTACACATGTGATTCTATGTATGACACGCTGGCATCATATGGATTGACAAAAATTTGACAGTGTGGTTGGGAAACTTTGACTGTATATCATACGAATGAACATATCAAGCAGTTCCTGATATATCACCAACAAGATTAGCCGATGGCCGTCACCGATTGTTCATCACGGGAGCGACACCGAATGTGTGACGTCACAGGGTTAAAATAGCTAATATCTCAAGTGGTAATCTGCATGGGGAGTGACCACACAAATTTTTTTTTTGCATTTTCAAAACGCATGCCTTGAAGCAAAGATCCATGCAGAGTTTAATGTTTTCAATAATAACAAAAACATGAATAATTTCCATTTGTAGACCTACACATTGACTGATGATAAATCTGTGTGTAATTATTGTGTTTATGGTGTGTAGTAGCTCTCCCCCCTCCCCCCACTCTCTTTCTTGTCTGTCTGTCTCTCCTTCTCCCTCTCTCTCTCGCTCTTTCTCTCTCTCTTTCTGCCTGTCCTTCTCTGATTGTTGAACACACACAGCATGCATTGCATTCGATAGCCAATACCAGGTACTATGACCGTGTGGTGTGACGTGACTAGTGTATGCTGTAGGGTAGGTGAAGGACAGATATATGAGCCATGTAGTATTGAATGACTGTGTGGTAGGTCTGTTCTTGTGTGAAAATTGTGTTGAATCCGTTTTTAGCTAAGTCAAATGATGTCAAATGTATGTAGGATCTATGACAATCGTGTATGATCATGTCGTGGATACCGTAGGGTGTGGTGGCAGGGCCCTTCTGAGCGTACACCACAAGAAAGAAATGTCAGACAAGAGAAAAATTATACAGAGATCGCCTTTGACTTCACTCCACTGTGGCTCCTTCGTATTATAGAGAAAGTAAAGTAACTCATGGATTTTTTTGCCATGATAACTTAGAATTATTAATTCTTTACCTGTATTGGGTTCCAAAATATGAAAATCTTATCATAAAGCGACCCATGCTAAATGTCTGAATCTGTAACTAGGCTAGCATTGTGGTTGTGGTCGTGGTGCCAGCATGTACTCCAATGTTTACAACTTTAGACGGTTTTGAACTCCTTGGTCTAGAGAGCTAGATCTAGATCTAGATCTAGATTGGAACTTGAAAAAAAAGTTTTTGATAGCTTTGCAGGAAGATACAAGTTTGGTTTGATTTGTTCATCTAAGTTCAACATTGGTAGCTTCGGTACATGCCAGCACTTTTGAATTATTCCTAGATTGGTAATAGAGGTGCACATATCTAGTACCTCGCAGACATTTTCACTTTTTCTGTTCAAATCCCAAATGAATAGGATGCTAGATATAAGATCATTAACTTGCCACCCCCCCCTCTCGACCCTTTTTTCTTCCTCATCCGTCCAAAAATAAAAAAGATTAATAAATATTTATAATGAATTAATATCCATATATAATTTGTGCATTTCGAGGAGGATCAAGGAGGAGAGACGATGAAATACTATAGGCATACCCCTGTGTATCACGATAAACCGGATTAATGCTGCTGTTTCTCCTTGCTTAGTTTTTGTTCATTGCTTTCTTTCCTTCTTTTTTTTTTTTTACATTTGGCTGGGGGGGAGGGTGGGGGGGCACTTGTTTGATCTTGTTTGATTGGGTTTATTTTAATATAGTTTGATTTATTTTGTAGTTACTGCTGTTGTTGATGTTTCTGTTTTGGCTTGTCTGCTTTAGGGAGGAGGACGGGGTGGTAGTTTGTTTTTAATTTGTTTAGGGTTTTGTTTTGGGGTGTTTTCTGAGTGTTGCTCTTTTTCTTTTTTACTGTTTCTGGGGAAGGGGTGTTAATGTTTTTGAAGTGGTTGTTTTGAGTTTGGTTTTTATTGGGTTTTTGGGGGTTTTCTTGTTGTTGTTGTTGTTGATCTTCTTCTTCTTCCTGGTTTTTTCTTTATCATTCTGAGGGGGTGGGAGTGGGGGGGGGAAGTTTGAATGAAGTTGTAACTTTTGTTTGTTATCGTTTACGTGATTGAGTTGTGTATTGTTGTTTGGGGGGGGTGCATTTTGTTTTTGTTTTTGTTTTGTTGTTGTTGGGGTTTGGTTTTTTTTTTGGGGGGGGGGGTAGACGTTGCTTTGTTAGAAAGTTGGGTTAGACAGTTTGATTTGTGTTGCTTTTTTGTAGTTGTTGTTTTTGTCGTTTGTTTATTTGCTTTTTTGGGGGTTTTTTTTTTGTTTTTTCGGAGGGGGCTAGTAGGGGGAGACGGGGTTTCGTTCTGGGGTGCCATCTATTAGGACCATTTGCCTACTTCACTGTCTTTTAAAGCTGACGTCAATAATGAATCTCTGCGCTCGTTAGTTACTTTCTATAGATCTCAAACATATGCATACTACGAGGTATCAAAATTCGGCGAAACTAAAGGTGGCGTGGAATGCAATGATTTGGTAAAACTACGATATTATGCAGTCTGCCTAGAAAAATCAGGACTCTACTCCTGATTACCGACCTTACGCTCAATTCTGTAGTATGTGACGTACTTTACCTTATGTAATACGAGACGTTAGAGCACCAGAGGGACGAAGACGAGACACAGATAAAGCAATAAACAAAATAATGCACATCAGACAGAGTCGAACCAAAGACTACTACATGGGTACCCATCCACTCGACATGAAGGGATGAAATTAAAGTTCCCTTTAAGGTCATTATGGCCCATAGAACCAGAGCTTATCCCGGTTTCTAAAGTGTAAATGGGAACAGGTGATAATAATCACATCCCCTGTTGTGTGAAAGCATGAAGGAAAGAAATAGTACCACAGTAACGCCCACCAACCGCCCACTTGCAACTATGCTCCAATGAGACTCGAACATATTATGACCTGAAGAGCTTGAGTTTTAATCGAAAGCTGGTGGTGCTCTTCCACACCTTGTTCAATATGGCCACCGCTGATGTGGCTGTGGCAATCCCGATTTGGATTTATGCTGAGCAGATGCCATCTTGTGACAAGGTGGCTCCCAATGACTTGAAATTGGTCACTTCTTCCACAGGTTGACCATTGATGGTAATGTTAGCACTGGTAGTGGTCGTGCTATTTATCACGATCTTAGATTTTCATGTGCTCACTTCCATCCCCAACATGCCTGTTTGTGCGATCCTGTAATTCGTTGTTACTCCTCCCCCCCCCCGCCGCCCATTTAGATCGATATCATCTGCAAATCGAAGGATGCAGATTGACCTGCAACCAATGGATATGAAGGTATGATGGTTATAGAGGGTCTCTTGCATGATTCTTGCTAGGAATTTGTTCAACGATACTGGTGAATGCAGCCTTGTCTGTCGCTGACTGGTGTTTAGAATAGTTTTAGTTGGTTGTTCAAGAGAAATTAGCTGCTCATGACTTCGATAAGCCCTTCATTTATGTTCAAGCCTCTGAGGGTGTACCAGAGGCCATTTCGCCAAACTTTATCGAAGGCTTTCTTAAAATCAATAAAGTTGTGACAAAGCACCTAAATGCACCTGAATAAAAAGATCACATCTTATGTCATATGTTACCACTATGCTTTCCCATGTGTATACACCCGGCCAAAGCAAAAAATCTTAATTCTTGCTAGCTCTTTGTTATCAACACAAGCTCCCACTTTTAAAAAATGTAGTCTTTTTTTTATTGTTTTTGAGTTGTTTTTTGGGTTTTTTTTTTTGTTTTTGCTTTGTTTTTTGCTTTTTGTTTTGTTTTGTTTCGTTTGTTTTGTTAAGGGTTTTTAGTTTGTTGTTTTTTATTTTCTTGTTGTTTTGGGGTTTGTTTTGATTTGTTTGTTGATGTTTTTTGTTGATGTTTTTGGGTGCTGTTTTTGTTTTGTTTGTTGTTGTTTTGTTTTTTTGTTTTTTTTTGGGGGGGGGGGGGTGTTTCTTGGTGAATTGTTATCCTTGCCTTGTGTGTCGCATTTGATATTGTTTTGTTTTTGTTTTTTATTGTTTTGCTTTGTTTCGGTGTTTTGTTTCCAAAATCAAAGACGGAGGGACGAAGTGGGGCGGGGGTGACAGGAGGGGAGAGTGATTGATGAGAGAGGAGAAGATGTTTGTGATTTGGGATGATAATATTCTGAGTAATCAATATTGTAGCTATGCATAACTGTCTTGAGGATTCTACTACATACTACGCTGCTGTGCTACACATTTAACAGAAGAGTCCGATCTCTATGAGTAATGTAAAACCTAGGTTTATGAGCCTTATAATAACATTGTGTGGGCCTGCATTTTAACTGGGATACGTCGCATGTTTCATTCATTCAATCGCTTTCTTAGCGTTGTCCGGCGGGGGAGGGGATGGGGAGGAAGGTGGAGGTAGTTGTTGTTACATTGTATTCACAATGAGCAGAGTAAAAAAAAAGAAAATTATATTCGTTTTTAATATTGAAGATGATAGTAAGATGATGCTGATGATGATGATGATGATGATGATGATGATGGCGATGATCAAACTAGGACAGAAGAATACAACTCATCACCAACAAAAAAAAACCAAAGAAAACAAACGAACAGTTCCAACAAAGTCATAGCCTGAACCTCCTAGACACTTATCTTTACTTGATGACGTATTATTATCCTTATGTGTCGTTTCGGTTCCGGCAAGAACCCTTGACACGGCAAGTATGACGCTTACTAGGACCTCAGCTGGTCATGTGGCCATTATACATACTGTATTATTTTGCAGTTAAATAACACAGATTTCAATGGATAGTTTCCGTCAGTGTATTAATTTGAATTATCAACGCTCGCTCAGCCTAAACTATGGTTTACTGATTCTTAATAGGTAAAGACAAACAGTAAGGCAAGGGGCATGTCGGAAGTAAAGGTAATGACATAAGATAATATGAAACCCCCATAGGAACAAAGACGAGACAAATACGAGGAATAGACAGAAAAAAATCCTGGCCACCATGGGGATCAAACCCGCGACCTCTGCGTCCGTACCCATCGCCTCGCCATGAAAAAAAGAAAGCGTGCTACCAACCGAGCTAACTACGCTCCATAGTCATATGGGGCTTTTGTATTATCTTACGTCATTAACTTAACTTTTAGTAGAGTTTTAGCATTGAGCCAGGATCTTAGGACCCAAGCTATTCAATGTTATCAAATCGTATATTATATTCTTCTTTTCTTCCTTTTTTCTTGGGGGGGGTAGATATTAAATGTCCCATGTATTTGGGTCCCAAGCAATAAAACCCGAGATACCTTCCTTATTGATATAACATTGTTAAGACCGGAAACTGTCAAAACCAAGACTTTAATATACTAAAATTGTTATTGAAAACACATATATTTAGATCTGGCCCCAGTAAGATCTATAATATATATATATATAATATATATATATATATATATATATATATATATATATATATATATATATATATATATATATATATATATATATATATATATATATATATATATATATATATATATATATATATATATATATATATATATATATATATATATATATATATATATATATATATGTTAAGTCAATTTGGTGCTGTCAGCAATTCAAATCTCCCACGTTTAGATCAATATCACCCCAAATGACTAAAACCGCCATATTTCCTTTAATGAGGTCCACGAAGTATAGCTGGCCAATGTTGTTACCTTTACAAAATCGTGAGTAATCTGATCAGTTGTAATAAAACATTGGTGTTGTGAGCTTGTAATCACGACGATACTGGTTCAAACCCAACAACTGACACAAGTGGGGGTTTTCCCCACATCCTTGTACTCTTAGGAAAGGTTCTTCGCTCTTCTTTCCTCACTTGACTCATGTGTGAATGAGTACCCAGCTATAGGTAGATAAAACATCTTGTCACTGTCAGTATGAAGCACCTAACATGCTGCTGTAATGTGTGCTCCTCGGGGAGTTGAGAAGGACTTTGAATTAAATGTTCTGTTGCTGGGGACTAAATTATGCACATTCCGTGAGCCCGCACTTGTACAGAGATACGGACTATAAATTCACCTTTATCTTTATATTTATCAGCGCACACTTTAGATACCTTCCTCTCAAACCCCCATCCTTGGCCCCACAAAGGCACAGTAGACTAAGGCCCAATAAGATTTATTTTTTTATCACGCTATAATGGAAATAAGGCCAATCGTTAATCACGATACTAGATTTTTTAAACTAAACCTCCGGTGACTTTCAAACTACTAGAACACGACAAAATATATTAAGGATGGACGTGGGCATAGTCTAGAAAATTTGAATTTGAAGATACAATTTGCAGTGGTTAGACCTTGCCTAGAACATTTGAAAATACAATGATGCCTACAGAACATTTGAAAATACAATTTGCAGTAGTTAGACCTGAACATGCCTACAGAACATTTGAAAATACAATTTGCAGTGGTTAGACCTGAATATGCCTACAGAACATTTGAAAATACAATTTGCAGTGGTTAGACCTGAATATGCCTAGAACATTTGAAAATACAATTTGACCTGAACATGCCTACATAAGATTTGAAGATACAATTTGCAGTGGTTAGACCTGAACATGCCTACAGAAGATTTGAAAATACAATTTGCAGTGGTTAGACCTAAACATGCCTACATAAGATTTGATGATATAATTTGCAAGTGGTTATACCTGAATATGCCTGCAGAAAATTTGAAGATACAATTTGCTGTGGTTAGACCTTACGTATTATAATTGAACAATCAATCGAATGGAATTCCCACTTTATATTAACCTCATTGACAAGGAAAAAAGCATTTGCTAGTGTACACCGTACAACAATGGAAACTATTCAAATATCATGGAATCCCATCCAAAATAGTTAGTTTACTACAGGCAACATATGATTCTTCAATATGCCAAGTCATTCACAATAAAACCCTCACATAACTCTTCAATATACTAACTGGAGTAAAGCAAGGATGTATATTATCATCGTTCCTTTTCTTGATAGCAATGGATTGGATCATGTCAAAAACAACAACAGGACACAGAACAGGAATTCAATGGTCTCTGACTCATCAACTGGAAGATATTGATTTTGCCGATGATGTAGCACTTCTCTCTCATCGACATAATGATATCGAGTTAAAAAAACCCAATCAGAATAGCCAAGGAAGCAGCAACACTGGGAATGAATATAAATAAAAGGAAAACTAAAGTAATTAATAACTTGAATAATAACAACATCGCACTTGATGGAATGGAATTAGAAGATGTCGACCAGTTCACATATTTGGGCAGTGCAATAAGCAAAACAGGCGTCGGTGGCCGAGCGGTTAGGCTGCTGAACTAGGGATCATGAAGTGCCGAGTTCGAATCCTAGCAAAGCCAGGTCCGCTGTTGTGTTCTTTGGGAAAGACACTAACACGCACTTTTCCCCACTCTACCCAGGAAAAAATGGATACAAGCACTACCTTAGGAGTAAGAACCTGCGTCAGAGTAGCGTCTTGGCCAGGAGGTGATTATTTGTCACCTGTTCTGCTTCATGATATAGAAACCGGGATAAGCTCCGGACCGTTGGGCCTTAAGGGCCTTGAAGGAATGTTACTTACTTATAAGCAAAACAGGAGGGACAGACCAGGATATCAGCGCCAGAATTAGGAAGGCGACAGCAGCATTTAGGACCCTAAGACCATTTTGGAATTCACAGACCGCATCCCTAAAAACAAAAAGTCGTATTTTCAA
>JAXRKP010000985.1:120000-145000 GCA_037039925.1 Doris montereyensis | reverse complement strand
TCGTCCAGACAACTTTATTATCTTGGGCAAAATTAAGGAGACTGGGAGAATGAAGGCCATTTTAATCTGACTGTCGGACGGCTTAAAATGTAAGATGACATAACAAAAGAGCGAGTGGGACAAATAGGGTATAATAAATGTGTATTGTAGCGGCGGGTTATTCAAGGATTGTTTAATCGGTCCTTACTTAGATTGTCAATGTGTCAAACATCCAGTATCATGTTGCTCTACTTAGGCCATAAATAATAGTATCTAATTATTGTACATGTATCAGATTGATAACATGATAGTAGATCTGACTTGAATTTTCGTGGGGGGTTTTTAATGGCAGAGTTATCAACATTGGAAAAGAATAGTAATACACTAAGACACAAACTTTTAAAGAAATATCAAAGCAACAAAACAAAAACTTATCACAACAAAACAAATGATGAACCAAGATTTTTTTTTTTGAGAAAGAAAACTGAATAGAATACTATCTAATTATGAGACAAGGAAACTAAAACAAACAGAATACATTGATATAAAAAAAGTAGAAGCAGGAGAAGAAGAACAAGAACAAGAAACATAAGAATAAGAAGAAAAGAAGAAGAAGAAGAAGAGAGGGAGGAGGAAGAGACTAAGAATTTAATTTGAAGGCGAAATATGACATATTTCACATTTGACTTCACTCCACTGTGGCTCCTTCGTAGTATAAGAATTTAAGTTACGTTTCTTATGATATCATTACAACATTTGGCTAAAGATCAATGCATGTACGCTCGTAGTACTGACAACACATAAGATGTGACGCACTATATTATTCACTTCCTTTAGTCTAGTTCTATTCATTCAAACTTATTTTCTTATAAAAGTATTGTTTGCTTACTTACTTTTTTTTTTTCAACCAATTCTTTTTTAAATTTTAGTTATAATACATATGACAATAATGAAAGGATTTTTTTTTTTTTTTTTTAAGTAAAAAAAAAAACCCGAGCATGCTTCCTGATCCGTGAGAGAGAGAACAAAGTTCAGGCTGATTACCGTGAAATGTGCGAATACGTTACTTACTGTACCACCTGTGTTTGTTGACCAATCATGGGTTACGTACTGCTCTGATTAAAAAGACTGTATTACTATTATGGTGTGTGTTCGTTTGGCCCTTTGCCCTTTGTGCAAGTCTTAGTAAGTGACCGTTGGCGTTTGTAAGAACGTCTGCGACGTCAGTATTCTGCTTAAAATTTATAATATAATACCATGACATCAGATGATGTCCTTGAGCAAGACCTGATCGAATTTGTCTTTGTTGAGCGTCTGTGTGGAGGCAACAATAGCCAGGTTTCCCGACAGGAGACACAGTTTGCATACTAAAGCGAATTCAGTTATAACGATTATGTCTAGTTAGTTAATTCACTTTCAAACGCTGTTAGGGCCTATTCAACGTGGATACAATAGGTCTAAACAAGGCATTCTATAAAGCCATATAAAGTGAAAGAAGGCATATACGACCTGTTCTGGCGTTGGATTACGCCATAAATTTCTTATTTCTTTGAAGTTACGTTGTCTAGTGTGTCCATTGATGGGACATTGTCTTACACCTGGAACTGAAGGATATACTTAGGTTGAACACGCTTATTTTTTAAATTATCTCTGGATAAAGGTTTCTGTGGCGAAACAGTCTAGGTCCCAATTGCAACAGGAGCACATAAAAATGACATCTCTTTCTCTCTCTCTCTCTCTCTCTCTCTCTCTCTCTCTCTCTCTCTCTCTCTCTCTCTCTCTCTCTCTCTCTCTCTCTCTCTCTCTCTCTCTCTCTCTCTCTCTCTCTCTCTCTCTCTCTCTCTCTCTCTCTCTCTGTCTCTCTCTCTCTGTCTCCCTCTCTCTCTCTCTCTCTCTCTCTCTCTCTCTCTCTCTCTCTCTCTCTCTCTCTCTCTCTCTCTCTCTTTCTCTCTCTGTCTCTCTGTCTGTCTCTGTCTCTGTCTGTCTCTGTCTGTCTGTCTGTCTGTCTGTCTGTCTGTCTGTCTGTCTGTCTCTCTCTCTCTCTCTCTCTCTCTCTCTCTCTCTCTCTCTCTCTCTCTCTCTCTCTCTCTCTCTCTCTCTCTCTCTCTCTCTCTTTCTCTGTCTGTCTCTCTCTCTATCTCTCTGTTTGTCTGTCTCTCTCTATCTATCAGCTTTCTCTCTGCCTCTCCATCTGTCTCTATCTGTTTGTTTGTTTCTCACTCTCTTGGTCTCTGTCTGTGTGTCTCTCTCTCTTTCTCTCTCTGTTTCTGTCTCTGTCCTTCTCTGTCTGCCTGTTGTTATGTCTCTCTATCTCACCATCTATCGATCTGTTTGTCTGTTTGTCTGTCTGTCTGTCTGTCTCTCTCTCTCTCTCTCTCTCTCTCTCTCTCTCTCTCTCTCTCTCTCTCTCTCTCTCTCTCTCTCTCTCTCTCTCTCTCTCTCTCCCTCTCTCTCTGTCTGTCTGTCTCTCTCTCTACCTCTCTGTCTGTCTCTATCTGTCTCTATCTGTTTGTTTCTCTCACTCTCTTTGTCTCTGTCTGTATGTCTTTCTCTCTTTCTCTTTCTGTCTCTGTCTCTGTCCTTCTCTGTCTGTCTCTGTTGTTATGTCTCTCTGTCTCCCTATCTGTCAATCTGTCTCTCTGTCTCTCTCTCTGTCTCTGTTTCTCTCTGTCTCTCTCTCTGTCTCTCTGTCTCTGTCTCTGTCTCTGCTTTCTGTCTCTGTCTCTGTGTCTCTCTCTCTCTCTCTCTCTCTCTCTCTCTCTCTCTCTCTCTCTCTCTCTCTCTCTCTCTCTCTCTCTCTCTCTCTCTCTCTCTCTCTCTATCTCTCTCTCTCTCTATATATATATATATATATATATATATATATATATATATATATATATATATATATATATATATATATATATATATATATATATATCTTTTCTCTCTCTCTCTCTCTCTCTCTCTCTCTCTCTCTCTCTCTCTCTCTCTCTCTCTCTCTCTCTCTCTCTCTCTCTCTCTCTCTCTCTCTCTCTCTCTCTCTCTCTGTCTCTCTCTCTCTCTGTCTGTCTCTGTCTCTCTGTCTCTGTCTGTCTGTCTGTCTGTCTGTCTCTCTCTCTCTCTCTCTCTCTCTCTCTCTCTCTCTCTCTCTCTCACTCTCTCTCTCTCTCTCTCTCTCTCTCTCTCTCTCTCTCTCTCTCTCTCTCTCTCTCTCTCTCTCTCTCTCCCCCCATCCCCCGTTTGCATATCTAGATATAGACTGTATACTCCTATTCTCGGGTCTTCTGGTTTTCGTTCGTTCCCCTTTGTTGACTTCTCCTACCCAACCTCGCTTACTCTTTTCCCTTATTTATACATGTAATTCTACTCATTCTTATTATCATCGTCTACCCTTTCTTGATTTTTCTCCTCTCTTAATACTCATATCATAATCAGTCTTTGTAATTTTTATGGACGAGACCGTCTGTGTCTGAGCCTCCATAACAATAATAATATAGTAAGTAGGTTTAGGTCTGTACTAAAACTGCGAGGCCTCTTTATGTCATGATTAAGGAAACTAAAACAAAATTAAACCACCGCCCTCACCCACCCCCACCCACACATAAATACTAGAACAATAAAAAAAAAATATTGAAGGGAAAATATCTTATCTGAAAATCAGCCAAAACAAACCAAAACAGATATTCAGTTTAAGTTCACTTCCTTCTATCATCTTTGCCAATAAAACAAATCAATAATAACATTTTAATAAAGAAACAGCAACAGCAAAACAACGGTATACTTCTATGTTATTGTTATTATATGATAAATGGACATTTCACCCCTGCCATTTTCACTTTCTTACTGTTGCAATTGATTGTTGTGCTGTTCTTCATCAATTCGATTTAATGGTGCATATTATTTATAATTATATAAAATCATAGTTTTACGGTAGTTTGTAGAAAAAATCGATGATATATATGGATATATCTATACTTATGATATGCATAAGCCCCCAGTAAGAGCGCGCTTATCTCACAAAAGGCAACTTATATTATCCCCATTGCAAGTTAGAATAAATGCAGTATTTTTTTATAATGCATTATGATATTGTTTATGATATTGATTAGTTTCCTGAAAATTTCTTCAATATTCTGTTAATACGTTTTGAGTTATTTTGTCACAGACAAACTAACGCGACAGTATTTAAATAAATAAACCTCTCCTTTGTCGGACGTAGCCTAATTATGAAAGAGTGTTTTAATCAGTGTGCATGATGTGTAAAAGAAAGACTACACAGAGAGATAGAAGAGAAAGCCAGATGGGAGGTGGATGGGTGGAGGAGAGGGGTAGAGATGTAACATGGGAGGTTCGCCAGAAGGCAACATGGATAAAGTTAGAAATAGTGGAAGATAGAAAGACACGAGCTCGTGCTAAGCTATTTAAGATTATCTTCAACAGCCAATCGGCAAAGGTGATAAATGTGACGTCAGACTCAACCATCCAATCACAGCGTAGTAGTGACGAGATGGTAACACCCCCGGTCCCTCAACGTTCACTTCGAGTTAGGAGATGGCATGGAAAGGCAGTAAAGGCTCAGTAGGTTTTTTTACTTTGTAACAACTGACGGCGTTTACCATCTCGCCATGGCCGAATCAGAAACTAATCAAATTGAAGTTGAACCAAGCTGGCTCCTGAATCAACTGAACAAAAGGAGAAAAGATTATCGGTGAGTAAACCTAAGGTAGATCTAGTTGTTTAGTTCATGTCTTTCTTCGTCTTTGACGATCGAACGCTGGCCGTCATTGAAGGCGCTGACCGACTACACATTTTTCATTGTTGGCGTTCTTCTCTTTGAATTGTGGACTCTTTTAACTTTTAAATAAGTTTTTTTTGTTTCTAAGGCATTCCTTTATTTTATTTCAGCTTCTGGTGTAAATTGGGACTACTGTGAAGTGGTTTAACGTCAAAGCGGTTACGGATTCATCAACCGCAAGCCTCATTCTCTTCATTTTCTCTCGATTGTCGGTCGTGTCAGAACTAGGCTAGCTCCTTTATGTTGGCGATGAGATTTATGTTCTTACGTGTTTCGACACGTATCATTACAACGTGTACATTTATGAAGTATACTGCTGTGAAATTTTGAACGTAGATCTAAATGTTTGTCAAATGCACCATCTTTGATTCTACGAGATATAAATGTGTAATGGGGTGATTCATCGAAGTGCACAGCCAAGCCACCCTGGTTCGACACTCTTTCGATGTAAGGCATCACCCCGATGGGTTGTTAAGGACAAAGACGGGAGTAAAATTGGGTCATAAAAAAAACAGAGAACTGGGTCAATTCTTGTCTGGGTTACATTCTTTATTGGGTGACCAAGTTTCCAACTGCAGTTCAAACCTGTGTTGCAAAAACTTTTCAGGTCAAATATTATTATACCCCATTCCTTTCTTTCTGAAAGAGGCCTCCTGTAGTTTCATCATGGCTGACGGCTTGTCTATTCTCTAGTTCTAGACTTATATTTTAGTCACTGCATCATATCAGGATCATGATCGTAGTGTTCAAAGATCTTCTGATAATTATTAGAATGCTTAGATCTTGAATCTAGATTCTAGAATCTAGATCTATGATCTGAACTCTAGAATTCTTGATTAACAATTGGCAAAGGTGATTCATTTGAAAACTATAAATCATGATGATGCAGTGACTCTGAATTAGACTGAGTTTTGAGTATGAACCACTATAATTAAAAAGACATTGATTGTCCTATTTTCCCACATGTAGAATTTAATAGATAAAGAAAGATGGATTTAAAGGCTGTAATCGAGCACAGATTTCATCCAGTCTTGTCTCAACTCCCGGGGAGCATTGAGTACATTTAGCCTGTTGGGCTTTTTGTACTATCAATGTCAATATTTTTCTTTACCTATAGCTTGGTACTCATTCACACCTGAGTCGAAAAGTAAAGTGAGTACCTGCCCTAAAGCCACATGTGCCAGCCATAGGGCTTGAACCAGTGTCTCCGATTACAAGCTCACAACACTACGGTTCAGCTACAATGTCTCTAATCTAATGTAATGTAGACTTCTGAGCCCGAAGAATGCATGAAGTTTGCATAAATCAGCCCAGTTTACACTGGTGTGAGTACTTAGTATCCACTGGCTACACTGCACATAATTTATGTGGTATGCATGATGCCAAATTACACCATGCCCTTATCTCCACACACCCAGCGTAAGGGGTATAACTTTTCTTTATTGTTACCAAAATTAGCATTGAAGCAAGAAACCAGACATTACTACGATCAAGTTTCTGCTCTTCTTCAGAGCATTATAATAAATAAAGAAGCCCTACTGAATAGGACAGTCAGCAGCATACAACAAAGGCACCAGATTGTTGAACACCAAAAAGACCCAGTAACAATAAAAACACTTCATCTAGTCTAGGCTAAAAGTCCAATGGCAATGGTTATGCTTATATATACACACACAAAAAATAGATCTAATGGTTGTTTCGCGATCATGTACTATATTACAATTAAGGCAGTAACAGTTGTTACGATTATTGCACTAAAATTTAAAAATCTCATCTGACAGCTTTTGGCAGCCACTAGACGTATCTGCCCAAAAATCAGCCATCCTGTGTTGGGACACATGAATTAGTAGATAATGTAACAAGTTAGTAGATGCTACCCTCCTGCAAAGTTCAGTGCAGCTCTGGTTGGCAGTTTCATGCATACAGCGCACATAATTAATAATCACATAGCCTAGGGCAAAGGTGTAACAGACTTGCATGATGCATTTGGACACTGGTCTAGATTTTAGATCTTACATATATGTAAGATGAAGGCTAAGGTTCCTTAGTCCACACCATTTTTAATTTTTAATCTGCATTAAAGAATTTTGACCACAGATAGATTTAGCTTTAGAACTAGAACATATTATATATTTAATAATGTCTGTTCTCTGATACAGATGTTTCAGACATGCCAACCAATGAAAATAAGGTTAGACTACCAATGTCATGCCAACTTTGCCTTGTTATGTTGGATTTTAAGATAATGGATGGATATTAGACGGTAGATCTAGATCTATTTGCTGTGGGTATTAATTTTGTTTATATTGCTTGACTAGGTAGATCTAGTTAGCAGGAGCTTTTTTGTAGGACTTATCTTACAACACTGTCAATCTGTAAAGCTCAGATTCAACTAGATCACCGGGGCTATCCTGTAGATCTTGTAGAATCTGAGACCTCTCTCTTGACATAATTAATAATTTTTCATAAAAACTGTCTGGATGCAGCATATTCTCCGATGCAACTGCGTTGAAATAAGAGATGTGCACACACAGAGAATGTTTATTTAGCATAAAATGAAATCAGCGGCGTCTGTAATTCTTTTTAGATTAATTCAATCTACGTGAACACCAACAAAAGTTAGCCTCTGGCCCAAGTTCTTGGCCTAAGTATTCAGTTTTGATTATATTATCCCGTTGCCTGGATACTGCGAGTAACCGCTTTTATGCGTGTAGGATTTAAATGGTCGCCACGATTGTTTTCATTTGATGATTTTTTTGTAATAGAAGAGACATTTAATTTTTTGAAAGTTTCATAGAATTTCAATTCACCTCTAAGCAATTTTGAACAGCTTTTATGATTAAAAGTTGGAATGGTACCATTGACATCTATCTGCATAACTTCGGTATCGAATAATCACCCCGGTCCTGATTTATTATCATTCGCTTTCTTTGATGTATGCCAAAAAACACAACAATAATATCAGCAGGAAAACTGATGAGTCAACTTCAAAACATACATTGAGAATGAAATTGCAAAAGTACTCCACAAGATTATTTATGCATGCTCTTAAACCTAGGTATAGTATTGAATGAATTACTTACCAGATTAAGTAAAAAGCTTAGGTGTTAGCTGATCAAATAAGGGCAAGATTATTTTTACAATGTTGACAGGTAGTGGACGTTAAAGTGTCTTAATAAATCTTGAGTAAATGCTTTGAAATAGAACTGCAGTAACTGAAAGCAACTGCTATTGTGAAGAGCTAGACATGTGATGTCCTAGTCTGGGTGTTTTTTTTCAGTCCCCTGTCATGAGAATGTCTGCTATTTATTGTTTTATATTGAATTGCAGACATGCACACTCTCAGTAGTCTTTTCATTTTGTAAAAAGTCGAAACAAGTTTTATTTAAAGCCACAAAACACAGATGACAAAACCTCAATTTGCACGATATAAAAAGATGAAAGATAAACAAATCTTGTCTCTGTATGTATATAAGCAATAATGTTTTGTTTTCATTGACTTTTCTAAGTCTGGGCAGCTCTGTTTTATCCTGTCTTTCCTTTATAAATATAGTTTATGGTATGTCTAGAGTTGGTTGGGGATACTGGCGTGTTCACATCTGTCTTCCTTGATTTTACAGCTGTTTCTCACTAAAGCCCAGGGACAATGACATTTTTAACTTTGCAATTATATTCTTCTCTACAGCGATGACACCAAAGAAGACGTTTTTGTACACCAAACAGCCATAGTCAAGAACAACCCTAGAAAGTACCTAAGGAGTGTTGGAGATGGAGAGAAAGGTTGAGTTCGACGTAGTTGAAGGGGAAAAAGTAAGTATAGCCTTGGTTTGTACTCCATCCTTGCATGAATTGTAAAATAAAAAGTGCATAGTATGTGTTGTTGACAAAAGTTTTGGGTATCATGAGGAGTAAAAAGAAACTTTTGTGTTAAAAAAATCTTTACAGGGGTATGCATGGCAAATGACTATTATAGACCAATTTTATATATAGTTGTCACATATTTTTTTTAAAAGGTTTTGTAATTCTATTGAATTTGATTAATGCTTGATAATTGAGGGGATAGACGTGGGTAACTGATAGCTTTATATCTTATTTTCACTTTCTTCTGTTTGATTTTTTGTTCACCGGAGGTCACCACATATGTATGGTGAACAGTAAATTTCATGGAAACAAAGCATAATAGTTAGGCTTTAGTATATATATATATGTATATATATATATATATACACACACACACACACACACACACACACACCCCCATCATTTTTGCCAGTAGACAATTTACATAGAGGTCCTGTTTTCCATACCTATGTTGCCATTTTTGTTTTGTGCTTAAGATTTAATTTTTTTATCTTTCTTTCAGGGAATGAAGCTGCAAACGTTTCTGGACCTGGTGGCGCAAATGTCCAAGGTAGCAAGTATGCTGCTGACCGCAGAAGGTTCAGGCGTGGTGGCTGGTATCCTCGCTTCCGCAGGGCACCGTGGTGGAAGACCACAGCAGGTAAACTTTCCACCTTTTCTTTGAAACCCATCGTAGCTTTGAATCATTTTTGATTTTTCTTCAAAAGCCCTTTTCACCTACATATTATCAACACCGTGCTGTCACGTTTCTGATCAGCTGATGAATTTAAATCCTCTACACACATTTCTTGGGGTCAACTTCCCTAGTGTTTTAGATACATCCTCCTGCAAAGGCATGTCAGTTTGATTCTTGTGGCTGATGTGTAAGATCAGGTGGTAGATGAAACTCAATGGATTAATCTGGTCCCAACTTTATGTACTCATAAATTTGGTCATTGTGATATCAACATGTTGACAATCAATACTCTTGTAATAAAAATTATTTTATTTACTAAGGTTGTATAGACGGTTGGCATGCACTGCCGGTAGATTTTCTATCTTTCCTTTCACTCCTTTAATATGGTGGATAGGATTAGTTCCAGTTGGATATGTTGTCACATATGTTTAGAAGACCGCAGCTTAACCCATAGACCACACGGTCAGGCACAAGATTATGACGTGGGTACCTTTAAAAAAATAGCGTGTTTTTCTCTTCATTTTTAAACACAGTGTTCACGAGAGATCAAAACTTTATATTGGCAACAATAAAAATAGGCCATGTGTATTTAGGTTGTCTGAGTGGTGATAATTGAATAGGGTAAGTTCAGAAGCTAAAAATCTTTTTTCGGTGGAGACTCCCATTCAGTTCACACAATACACTGCTTCCGCCAGGAAATGGTCCGTTGAAACGATGGGCCGGTAAAATGATCAAAAAAACGATGCAGTCTATGCTGTTTCATCCATGATTAGCTCTATCTCTATCATGTCTTTGTGTATTATTTCTACAGGATAGTGATTCTGGTGGTGAATACCCAGCCCGTGGTGAATACCCAACCCGAGGTGAATACCCAACCCGTGGTGAGTACCCAGCCCGTGGTGGTGGTGGTAGTAGTGGCAGCCGTGGAAGAGGAGCGCCCTTCTACCAAACTCGTGGTTACTTCGGACCTCCTCGCCGTGGTGGAAGACAATATCTAGAGGTAAGATCTGTCACAGATGCATGATTATGATTTTAAAAACTCAAATGATTTTCTGTTTACTTTATGTGATGTGAAATAATCTTATTGGTGAATGGTTTTGATCTTGATGTTTGTCATTCAGTTTTGTAACATTTTTTTCATGTTTATAACTGATTTTCATGATTTTACAAGACATGGTGTAAAAATAGTATTATGTTATATATAAGCAAACGTGGTTTCATTGAAATACATCTAGTAGTTTTTGAGATCTAGATTCTTGGGCCTAAATAGAAAGTTAGTAAATCTAAGTAAATGTGGTGTTGGGCATGGATTTGGTATCATTTAGGCGTATTTATGATGTTGTGGTATCAATAGATCTTATCTAGCTCAATGCAGACGTGCCTAGTTTTACGAATTTCCTATAACTTAAGAAAAAATTGATGCTGATTACAGGCCTACAAAACCACGGGACAAATTAAAAATTGAGCATGAGCTCTGGAGGTGGAAATCTTTTCTGGACTTTTTAACTGTAAAAATGATTGATTCCATTCTGATTCTACGTCCCAACTATGCACAGTCTTCTTCCCAATAATACTAACAGGGGGAGAAAAACTATTACTAATACATGTAGCACAGGTTCAAAGTAGTGAAGTAGAGAGTTCAAGATTTTTCAGCTACCACTCCCATCCCGACTCTATCCCCCTAAACAATTATCTAATTTGTTATAATTCTTGCAAGTAGTATAATATACACCATGTTGAAGCTTAAAAATAGTTATATGACTATGACTTTAATACTTTGCATGCCACCCATTTTGAACCTAGTTTCCACCTCAGTGCCAGCTGTTTTTGACAATAGTTCATAATATCAGCAATGGAAGTTCGTGAAACTTTCCGAGGCTGTTGTAAGGTGGGTTAGCATTAATTTTACATGGTTTGACGGATGATCAGATCATGTGACTATGGTGGGTATCTTGAATTTTGTTGCTGTTTATAGAAAATTGGTATGTTACTGGAAGAAAAGGTAAATAACTTGTTATTTATTATGTTAAATTTCAAAATTGTCTCAAAAGAAAGCAGGCACATTAGGGATAAAATTCAACTTCATTTTCAGTGAATGTTCGATTGTTTCTCTGAAAACAACAAAAATATATTGATATAATATACAGGCTTCAAAAAGTTTCACGAACTTCCATTGCTTCTGTGATTTTTACCAACTGCTGATATTATGAACTATTGTCAAAAACAGCTGGCACTGAGGGAATATATAGGCAAAAACTGGTGGTACTGGGTTCAAAATGGGTGGCATGCAAAGTATTAAAGTCATAGTCATATAACTATTTCTAAAAGCTTCAACATGGTGTATATTATACTACTTGCAAGAATTATAACAAATTAAATTTTAACAAAAGAGGGAACATGGGATGGACAATTCTGTGTAAGTCTTTACTGGGGTTGAAGTCTACCGTAAATGGTTACTTAGATTGATATTTTGAAAGTTGAAACTAGGCATGTCTGGTTCTTAGCTGCATTAAACCGAACCTCTGGGTTTGCTCAGCAGAGCTATAAAAAAAGGACATATATATATATATTATATCTAAACATGAAACAGTGAATTATAAGATCATCTTGAACCTCAAGTGTAAAAATTAAATTAGCAAATCACACAAAGGCAAAAGATAACCTACTTTCCCAACATCTTATTTTGACATTTACTGCCAGGTGCATGCTTAATAGCATTTTTATGTTTGATGTCCGTTGTAATGGTATTGTTTACTATCTTAATCTTGTAGGGTGAAGGCGAATTTGCCTTGAACGTGATCACCGTACCGAAGACCTTACTACCGTCGCTTCTATGGACCACCAAGAGGCTACTACGAAGGATTTTATGGATACCAAGGAGGCCCCCAGAGGTGGACCCACGCAGACGAAGAGGTGGTGGCCGCGGCCGTGGACGTGGAGGTTTCAAGAGGGGGTAAGCAGTTAGCAAAGTATGTTTTCTGGTAATTGGTTACTGTTTGCTGAATGCAGACCACTGTAGTTTCCAATGGTCTTTTTCTTGGGAAAAGATGATTCATTTATTTTACTCCGTGAAGCTTGGCCATTCTTAACAAGTTGAATATTCACTCTCCCTGAGTCTTTCTTCTTCAGCTACTATAGTGTCTTTACCTTCTCCCTCCTTTGTATTAACGTACTTAAAGGATACAAAGCATCTGGGCTAAAATAATTACTTGCTGTCCTCTTTCTTTGTATTACATATATTATGTTTGTACTCTTATTTTATTGCAGTCAGCTTTGTGTTATGTAACGGAGTGTATTTTTTGCTTCAATAATGCTCTCATATAAATTCAAAGAGTTCTATTTTATACTACCTCAAACCTTACTGTTCCACCAATCTCGCTTCTTACCAGGGGTGCCAGACCTACAGAAATTCCCGGGAAATGGGATATTAGCGGGTTTCTGGTATAATTTCCGGGAATCTGGCGATTATCGATGCCAGGGATGGCCGTTGATTCAATTCCTTTCACCTTTCTTTGGCTTTTGACCCGGGTGTTTTATGATGCACTGGATAAGGGCCTACATGGATTTAATATTGAGAAGAATCCCTACTTGATCTAGTTCTACTCGCATTGCTCTCACTAGCCTTAAATTAACATCTTGCATAATACGCTTTCATGAAGTTATGACAACTGAGAGAGATGTTAGTACAATGTATTAGTATTGTTAGATGTCGGACCACTAATACTATATGAAGTAGACCCTGCTACATAAATACATTGATTTTGTTTTTTCAAGGTTGCGTGTTAGTGTTATTTTTAGCGCTATTTTCACATACTTATCTCTTGATAGAAAGTTTAGGGCTTGGAATAAGGAAGGAGGATACTTTTATTTGGGCGTATATCTAATATTATCTGAGGGGCGGTTGGTGTGTGTTAGTGGTAGGTTCCATTTCTTTCCGTACTCTCATTTTTCTTCTTTTTACTGTTTCTCTTAATTCACCTAAGCTCACAGCATGTAGCGGACGAGGTACAATTCAATAAAACAAACAAATCCAACTACTCACATCGACTCTACCAATCGTGACCATAAAGAGCGATAACTCACACAAATCACATTGATTTTTCATGCAAACATCATTTAGTCAAGGTTATGTGATCATTGACTTAATCAGCATTCACTGTAGTAGAATATTATGAACTTTTTGAAAACTTAATCTAGATCTTATAGTCGTAATGAAGAAAATTAATGGATTCCTCTTTTATATCGTTCAGATGAAATTTCCTCCTTTTTTTCAACGTTCAGTAGTTTTAACCAAAACGAATTGTTATTTTTTTAGAAAATTTTCACCCTTCTTTTTTTTGTAGTGTGGGAAATGGTTTTGCACTGTTGAGATTATAGATATTAAAAAGTGTAACACACATATGGTGTCACACAGTTGAGATTATAGATATTAAAAGTGTAACACACATATGGTGTCACACAGTTGAGATTATAGATATTAAAAGTGTAACACACATATGGTGTCACACAGTTGAGATTATAGATATTAAAAATGTAACACACATATGGTGTCACACAGTTGAGATTATAGATATTAAAAAGTGTAACACATATAGTGTCACACAGTTGAGATTAAAGATATTAAAAATGTAACATACATTTGGTGTCACACAGTTGAGATTATAGATGTTAAAGTGAAACACCTATGGTGTCACACAGTTGAGATTGCCTTTTGATCTCCAAAACGTAACCCCAGGTCTGGTATCAGATGCTTTCAATTTAAGAAAACAAGTACACTATTTTTTAATCATTCATTCAATTAAAAACGCAATAGTTTTTTGTTTCATATGATATCCTGGGTTGGGAGGGGGTGGCATGACACAGACAGGGTGGTCTTTGGTGGTTTGCCGTGGCATTTTCCTCTACTTTTTGTTTTGCTTTTCTCTGTTATCATCACTGATTGCCAGCCTTTTGCCTTTGTTTGAATGAAGACTGTGTACAAAGCTAGTGAAATAGCTCATTATACCATCATATGGCATCGTTCCTTATTAACTATTGTAAAATAGCGACAATGTAGAATCTAGTTTGGCCTCCTCGAAGATCATGCAGTAAGACAGACACAAAACATTGATGCCCTGCATGTCATTAACATGCACGAGTTGCCACTCCATCATTCTACGTTATCTTGGGTCAGTGGAACATAGGCAGGGGGCAGTGGGCTTACATTGTATTGTGACTTCCTGATTCTTTTCAATGTATATGTAAATTATATCAACATCATATGTTTTCCCTTGTGATATTAATTCTGGCTACAGGCAATTTTCATTTTATCGCTCAGTTCATCGCTAGAATAAGTGATGGCAGTATAACAACTCAATATGGCTTAGTGTATAATTCATGTTGATTGGTGATTTTTAAATCATTCAAACCTGATATGTCCCTTATAGTTATAGTAGTTGTCTATACTTATACCATTGTATGGTGATTTGTTTTGTGATACTAAGCAGTCACAATGTCCAAAGCAGTCACAACTAGTAAACAATTTCTGCTGTCTGGAGCTAATTCTGACACTTTTTTCGTTCGTAATTCTTTGGCACTTAGTGTTACCCTTGATGAATCATAATAGGTGCCAGACAAGAGAAAAACTGTGCATCAAAGTTCAATGTAATGTTTTATTTAATCTAGCTAAAGAAAATAGTTTTTCACGAAGAAACTGATTAAAGAATGACGGTAAAATATTTCACGTCAACTTAGAATTAATCTGTGTTTGTTTTGGGTTGGGGTTTTTTGTCCAGCGATGGCAATTGTATGAAGTTGAAAGATACACAGTTTCTTTTTTTCTTTCTTTCTTTCTTGCTGATTATAATGTAATGATTGTATGACTTCAGTTTGAGTTTTGACTTCCATTTCACAGCAAAGGGGAGACAACCATCCCTCAAAGCTGACGGTAGCAACGACACTGTCAAGTCTGACCCATCCTCTACCACCGTAGAAAACAAGAAGAGTAGACAGGTGCAGCGGCCCACATCCACACCTACTGAATGTGTGTTTATTTGTGTGTTTTATTTGTTGAGACACCCCAATCACTCAAGGAGAACAACTACTTGAGATCTGAGCAGTTTGTTGTCACCTAGAAATCAGGCTGGCTCTTATTCTATCTGTCCATCTAGTATTTTTACAACTTTTAAGATCAAGCTTTGTGCTTAGGCGCTTTGATGAGCTGTTATACCACACAGTCGACCGACCTGTTTTGTATTATTGCTAAGCTTAATTTTGGTCTGTACACATAATACACACGAGCAAAAAAGACAAAACACAGAATCCAAACAAGACTTGCATGCATGGGAGTGTGTGGTCAATGATCTACAGCTTTTATTTTGTTGTGTGAAACTGTTTGAAGAACCCCTTTCCTTGTTAAGTTAAAGCAAACAAACAAAAAAAAGAAGAAAAACGAGTGACAAGACCTTAGAACACACATAAAAGCAATGTTGCTCTTTGATGTACTGACACTACTTGACAAAGACCAGAGACTTAGCTTATAACAGATTGTGGCTTAATTGTTAACTATGCAATTTTTACACATTGGCTACTTTTTTTCACCTACGGTTGAAATAATTTCATGTTTGGTCTCACCAATTTTATATAATTTTTGATGTTATTTTCAAAATTATTGAATTTGCCATTTGCAGTAATCAAAAACATTGACGTTTGTTTGAAGACCTGTTTTTCTTTGACAAAAATTTGACCAAAAAAAAGTCATTGCATGTGCTTAATAAAAAAAAAGTTATTGAGAGGTTCATATCTTGTGTTCATTGTTCTTTCATGATGTTTGCTGTTAAAGAAGGTTTGTGTATGTGAGTGTTTGGTGTTAGGGCCAATTTCTTTCCTTTCATTCTATTACGATTTTCTTTTTTGTCGGGTGGTTGACATGGTGCTGCTGCTGTAAGTTCTATTTCTTTCCTTTCTTTCACTCTTTCGTCTGGAGGTATCTTCTTAATTTACTATGAGATCACCACAATGGTGGATCGAGGTAATTCACTGAAATAAACTTCATTTATTCCCTGTATCACCGTTTCCCCTGGGGAGCATGTAGTACTGTAGTACCTGCTCGTCCTCTGCCTATAGCTCGACCCTATTCACTTTGAATTCGGCTCAAGTGAGGAGAGGTAACGTGAAGTATTTTCCCTCAGAGTTGTGAAAAAACACTGGGCCAGCCAGGAGATTTGAACACCTGTGATATACGTGGTTGCCTTTCACTTTTCTTTTAAATTAGCCTTGATGGAGATGGTTGAACTTGCACATTTAGGATGAGGAATTTTCTTTGCTTCCTTCCCTGAACTTGAAATTGTGATATTGAAATGAGAAATATTTTTTAACCACCTTAGCCTTAAACAGGACACATTAGAATTAGACAACCTTTCTATAAAACATTTCCAAAATCAAGAAAGATTCAGAAGGAAAACGGCTATCTGAAAATAGTGAAAACATAACCCTTATTTGTAACGGTAACAGAACACCAAATGTAACTCTCTGGCTAGACGAAGCCTTTTATTATCCAATTCAACTGAATCATTATTTCCAATGGATTAACTCATTCAAAACACTGGGCATAACCATTGGACAAAACATATATATACATCATGTACATGTGAAATCAATGTTTCTACTATTACATGTAGTACTATGTATAACATTAACAATAGTATTGATTTTGATGCCAATGTCGAATCTGACTGATGCGGCATTTAACATTTATCACGATAAAAATATAATATTAGTTAGGAATGCCATTCATCAAGTCAAGTGATCACACAAAAACACCATGGCCCTAAGTTGAGTGAAGTGATGTAACGCCACTGCTCTAGTGACCGCATTGGTAAGTTACTACTACTGTAGTGTAGATTTGTAAACCGAAAAATTCCACGTCCAAGCCTAAAATTAAAAACACGCCAAAGATCGAAATCAAAATTAATACCACAGACATTAGACAAGATTACAAAATATGACAATTGTCAAAATATACTAGATCTACATCTTTCTTTCTGTTTAGTTAAAGATAATGAGACAGACGGTACAGAATGCAAAATATCAAGACTGGACTGGGCAACAGATGGTTTCGAGAAATTGAAAGACAATGTGGGCAAGAGTTTCGAACGTGCTAATTAGTGTTATACTATAGTATAATAAGTAAGTAAACAAATAAATGAGTAATACTAATGGTAGATAAACAAATATGCAGATGAATAAATAAATGAATGGAATAAACACATCTCCTTAATAATTAAAATGGTTGGCAGGGGGCAAGTGAGTAACAGTGGTCCAATTGAATTAGAGAGTCTAGTTTCCAGCTATTACTATTAATATTATTACTTACTATTTTTAATTGAAATACTTTTCCCTGCCTTAATTGCCTCTTGTTTACCGTCTTATTTTCTACTCTAGGCTCGGGTTTGCTCATAAATCATAGTATTAATAGTATTCATACTGACTAGTCTCAACCACCTTAGCCTTAAACAGATACATCTAGATTAGATAATCCTTATTTAAATCAAACTCAACCTACACAAAAAACTACTAGGTTATACTTAAAGATCTGCTCTGTACGAAGATCTAAGCGGTTTTACTAGTATATTAGTAAAATAGATATAGCTCTTCAAAAATAGCTAACTTAACGGTGTACATCGTCGATTTTCATCGCTCCAAAACGGCTGGCACACACTATAAATTCATGTGTTTCTCCAATTGCTCGCGCGATGCGTTGAACTTAGCTATCGCTTTGCAATGAAGTGTGTTAAATTAGCCTTTGAATGAGCTTTCCTGTGCTATCAATTTCTCCAAGCTCCGATATCTATAAATAGCTTTAAACTTCGCGGAAAGTTGACCTATTTAGAGTCGGGAAAATCCGATCTTTGCCGATTGAAAATGACTAAGAGAATTATATACTCGAATACAGTGTCCTCTTCCGGTTATCATGTCCAAAAATGACTATGATTGGTTGAATCAACGACGCGCCATCTATGAAAGCAAATGTAGTGCCTTCCCTTTACGCCCGTTCTCGAGATTTCAGTACTTTCACTTTCACTTTGAAACTGACTGCCTAGCGATCAGCACCAGAACAACACCACTCTCCCCGCTCTACTTCATTCCGATTTTAGATCTAGATAAACTTCTTTTCTCATTCAAAAATGGATATGGATCTTCTTGAAATGTGTGGTAAGTATTTCCTCTATTTTCTTTTAAATATTAAGATACATAATATGACCCACTTGTTGCTTCGATTGTTGACAAATTTGACTGGAGAACGATTGTTTGGTGATTTGGAATTAGACTATGACATGCATAAGCGTAGAAGAGCTAATTTACACTTAAGGTCCACTATCAATATGTGGAAGCATAATAAGACTGTACATTGGTTTTGTAGTTTGCGTGAAAAAGAGCAAAATACAATTTTAGTGGCAGCCAAAAAAGAATTCAGAAAATTTAGTGTTACAAAGTAAACATTGTGAAGCCCAGGTTCGTGAGAAAGTAAAACACAAAATGCAGGAGAATAAGAGAAAGATGTGAGTAAGAAAGATTTAAAAGATAGGAGAGAAAAAGCTGACATTTTAGATGCAATTATTTCAGATGGTGGATTGTGTAAGACTAGAGAAGATTTGGATAACTTAAGGAAAAATGGAACCGCAGATAGTTTAAGAAATCAGATAAGATACAGGAAAATATTTTTGATGAAAAAAGCTTAAAAGTAACAGGGACCATCAATACACTGTATACATGTAGTTGTTGATTGATAATATTGAATGATTTTAATTTTGTTATATATACATGATGTAATTGTGAGTTCCTCGAGCTTGTGTAATTTTGTCTAAATTTAATATATTCCTTATTCTTTCTTTTCATTTTTAATCGTGTATCCGGCTGCGGGGTCGACTTTGAGAGACATTTCTATTACTACTATGAGCCGTCGTCCTGGGATATACCATACCCAAAGCTGCCATATCGTCTGCAACTGCAACAACTGATCTCACAGGTTTCAGCTGAGTTTCACAACACAAAGATAAGGCAGGCGACAAACAGTTGACCTATTAGCTCTTACTCTTATAATTATTATTTAAAGTTTTCTTTTTTTAGAGACACAAGTACTAAGTAGGCAAAGTTTCATTGATTTATCTTACCATTTAACATTTTTATAATGAAAAACCTGATTTTTGCCAAAATATTTTCACGAGCGTAGTTATTAATTTTTTGCCCGCAACTCTGTATATTTAGTTCCTATTATGATTAAACCCACCAGAATTGTATTTCTTGACCCTCAAAGCATAATATAAGTATGCAAAGTTTCATTGATGTATCTTTGCGTTTAAGATTTTTATGATGAAAAACCTGATTTTTGTCAAAATATTTTCCCAAGCGTAAATTACTATTTTTTGCCCACAACTCTGTTGATTTAGTTCCTATCATAATTATAACACCATAAATGTATTTCTTGACCCTCAAAGCATAAGTATGCAAAGTTTCATTGATGTATCTTACCATTTAAGATTTTAATGATGAAAACCCCGATTTTTGCCAAAATATTTTCCAGCCGTAAATTATTAATTTTTGCCCACAACTTTGTTTATTTAGTTCCTATCATAATTAAAACACCAGAATTGTATGTCTTGACTTCAAAGCATAAATATGCAAAACATTGATGTATCTTACCATTTAACTTTAATTTAAGGTTTTTATGATGAAAACCTGATTTTTCCAAAATATCTTCCCGAGCCCAAATTATGCTTTTTGCCCGGTTTGGTGGTATAATAATTCAGAAAATATTTCTTCTATGTCTCTGAAAAAATTGGGCTAACTGTCTGGCACCATATCTGCATTTAAGAAATTATATGGTCTTTTTATTTTATGGCATGTTTATGCCCCAAAAATGCCATTTTTTGACAATTTTGACCAAAATCATGTGTCGCACAATGTATTTTTTCGCCATTTTGAAAAATTCTGAAAGATAACGACTCATTGCCTTTTCTATGTGTGGCGGATGCATGTAAACGCATTTAAGCTCATACCATTTTTATGGATTCTATTTCGATGTCGTTTTGAATCGGGGGATTTTAAGCGAAATGATATGTAAAATTCATAACTTTTATTTAAAATTTTGATAAACAAAAACTGGTAAGGCCAGGGGACATGCAGAAAGTAACAACACTAGTACTAGTAGTAGTATCGTTAGTAGTATTGACCATTGACAGTAATACGTACTAATTTAGAATAGACAGCTTAGTGTGGGACCCGTATCAATCAAAACGAATGATAATTATTTATACTACCACTACTTTATCAATCACTACGGGATGAGATGATAAAGAAGAAGAGCGGCACTATCATTGTCAGTGGGAATCATGATCATGAAAGATCATAATTGTTATCGTCTCCCACTGTCAATCAATCCAATAATCAATGAAAGTATCGTGACTCTATAAACAGATATCCAAATGATTATCTGAACTTCAAGAGAGAAGAGCCACACTCCCACCCACATCAATCAGAACGACTCAGATGATATGTTTCAAAACTATAAATAAAGAACAAGTCAATTGAAATACCGAGATGATCAGTGTTATGGAGTTCCAACTATCATTTATCAATCAACTTTGATTAGATAGATTTGTAATTCCGAGCCCCAGAACTATCATTTATCAATCGAATAACGAGATGATATTCCTTCGTTTTCATTTATCAATCAGATCGACCAGATGATGATTAATTATTATTATTATCGTCTCCCAGTATCATTTATCAATCAGATCTACCAGATGAAAAAAATTATTAATCGTCTCCCACTCCCATAATATATCCAATTATTTTATTAATCAAAAACTTCTCACGATAAGTATAACATAACATGTTAACAACAGGAGCAAGCAATCATGTACAAAAAATTAAATGGTCATGGCTGTTCAATTCATTGTTCATCTTCATTAGTGATACTGATACGGTGTCCCGAAACAGACATCTCCGAATAGCGACAATCCCCCGATGCATCATTGGTCCCCGTTTTTTGGGCTATACATCATTAGTAAACAACCCCAGTAATCAGAAACAAAACTGCGAGCACTAGACAAACCAAACACTAATCACAATCACAGGCATCCGGCATAATTGAATCGGTACGTTTTTCTTCACTCTGAGGTCAAGGCCGTGACAACCGGCTACTCTGCGAAGAATACCAACTACCGGCCTTTTCACCCCAAAAATTGACAAGCCTCTCACTCGTAGTTAGTTAGTAACGACATCCCCGAATAGCACAGTAGTCCCGATCATGACGTTAGGAGTATATTAAAAAGAACTAGTACATTAGTATTAAATAGGACATGCAGAAAGTAACAACACTAGTAGTAATTTTGGTAGTAGTATTGACCATTGACAGTAATACGTGTACTAATTTGTAGCAGTAGTGTGGGACCCACAAGCAAAAACGAAAGAAACAGTACTAATACTACTATGCAGCAGTAGGGACACAGAAGTAGTGGTACGAGTTGTCAGTAAATCATGTAGAAAGATCATATGATGAGTGACAATAATCAGAGCAATAATCAATAGCAGTAATAATGTTATTAAATCCAATACATCTAGCTTCAGAGTCGATTGGTGTCTAAACACCAGATGTCAATATGACGTCATATTGTAGTCCAGCCTGACACGAGCTCACCAATAGAAGAAACTTTAATTCAATAACTCTCCTCCCCAAGAACAGACACACACTACATTCCTTCTCTTTTCTATTCTTAATGGCCTTTGTCAAGCTCTTAGTCTTACTAGTGCTCTAGTAGTACTAGTACCTCCCTAACTACAAGCAAAAATCTCTCAGAATCTCTCCTCAGTATAACTATAACTCATGTTAACAACAGGAGCTCAATCATCTCAAAAACAAATGGTCATACATGTCTCTTATCTGTCTCAGGAAAGAGATGAAGAGACTGACCATCATTGCATGTGTATGTATAGTTGACTCTCTCTCTCGGTGAATAACCAAACACTAATCTCTCATCCGGCATAATTGAATCGGTACGTTTCTCTCGCCCCAAGGTAAACCACGGCTCTCTCTCTATCTCTCTTCAATCTCTCTATCTCTATATCAGTAGTATCATGACTCCCTATCTCTCTCTCTTCCTATTAAATAGTACTCGCCCTAGTACAAGTGGTGGAAGTGTCTTTTGCTAGTTTGTCTGTAGCAGCAGCAGTGCTTTGCCTCTTTATGCCCTGCTTCTAGTCTGTTGTCTGTCTAGTACAATGCAAGAGCAGCAGCAGTAGCCAATGTATTACCAACACTATGACTCTGTCTCTGTCTATGTCTGTCTGTGTAGTCCAGTGATCAACCGTGTTGTTAGTGAACATCTTCCCCCCAACACACACTACCTCCTCTCTCTCTCTCTCTCTCTCTCTCTCTCTCTCTCTCTCTCTCTCTCTCTCTCTCTCTCTCTCTCTCTCTCTCTCTCTCTCTCTCTCTCTCTCTCTCTCTCTATCTATCTATCTATCTATCTATCTATCTTTCTCTCTCTCTCTCTCCTTTCTCTCTGTCTCTGCCTGTCTTTGCCTTTGTCTGTCTGTTGCCTCAGTCTCTGCTTCTGTCTGTAGTCTGTTTGTCTCCCTGTCCAACACTATGACTCTCTCTGTCTATGCCTGTCTGTCTGTCTGTCTGTCTGTCTGTCTGTCTGTCTGTCTGTCTGTCTGTCTCTCTCTCTCTCTCTCTCTCTCTCTCTCTCTCTCTCTCTCTCTCTCTCTCTCTCTCTCTCTCTCTCTCTCTCTCTCTCTCTCTCTCTCTCTCTCTCTCCTATCTACATCTCTCTCTCTCTCTCTCTCTCTCTCTCTCTCTCTCTCTCTCTCTCTCTCTCTCTCTCTCTCTCTCTCTCTCTCTCTCTCTTTCTCTCTTCTCACGGCCCCTCTGTCTCTGCCTGTCTTTCTCTGTCTGTCTGCTGGGCTCCCTTTCTCTCTTCACCGTCCAACACTGTTGTCTCCCTGTCAACACATGACTCTGCTCTCGTCTTTGCCTTCTGTCTGTCTGCTTGGTCTGTCTGTCTGTCTGTCTGTCTGTCTGTCGATCTCTCTCTGTCTGTCTGTCTGTCGATCTTCTCTGTCTCTGTCTGTCTGTCTATGTCTGTTTGTCTCTATCTCTCTATCTATCTATCTATCTTCTGTCTCTGTATCTCTCTCTCTGTCTCTCTCTCTCTCTCTGTCTCTGTCTCTGTCTCTGTCTCTCTGTCTATTTTCTCACCGTCCCTCTGTCTCTCTGTCTTTGCTCTCTGTCTCTCTGTGGCTCCCTTTATGTCTTTGCCTCTGTCATTGTCTGTCTGCTCTCTATGTCTGTCTGTCAGTCTATCTGTCTCGTCTCTCTGTCTGTCTGTCTATGTCTCTCTGTCTGTCTGTCTGTCTGTCTGTCTCTCTTTGTCTCTCTGTCTCTTTGTCTCTCTGTCTCTCTCTCTGTCTCTCTCTCTGTGTCTCTCTTTCTGTCTGTCTGTCTGTCTCTCTGTCTGTCTGTCTGTCTGTCTGTCTCTCTCTCTCTCTCTCTCTCTCTCTCTCTCTCTCTCTCTCTCTCTCTCTCTCTCTCTCTCTCTCTCTCTCTCTCTCTCTCTCTCTGTCTCTCTCTCTCTCTCTCTCTGTCTCTCTCTCTCTCTCTGTCTCTGTCTCTCTCTCTCTCTCTCTCTCTCTCTCTCTCTCTCTCTCTCTCTCTCTCTCTCTCTCTCTCTCTCTCTCTCTCTCTCTCTCTCTCTCTCTCTCTATTGCATTACTAAAATTATATTTAGCTATTTGCGGTTCCGGTAGTTGGAATGGAGTCTAATACTAGTACATGTACTGATACTACTAATAGATCGAAGTCATTGACAAGAGCGACTACACAACTTTAGACTTATATCCTTATTATTGTTACATTTTTTTTTGTGATTACGTCCCATTAAAGAACCACAAAAAAACCAACAAAAAAACAACAAATAAAAAATGATAAAAAATTAACAATGCACAACTTAACAACATCGCGCCAGGCATGTGTGGTGAATAATAAATGACTGTGTCGGTGTTTAAAACAGATTTCTTGAGTTTTCGTTAACTTCTGAACAAGTGCTCGTTAACCTGGGTGGTCACGTCAATGGCCGTTTGAAGATTTTCTGCGGTTTGTTCGGACCTTTCGATGATATTAGCGCTATCTCCCAATCATCTATTGAGACGGCTGTAGCCGAGGCGTTAATAAGCTCGCCTTGAAAACAGCTCTAGGCGTTAAAAATATCATCTTTATCAAGTATTCCAGGGATGTCTTTTTGATCATTAATTCGTGTTCTTTAATTAAGCCTTTTGAAAAAAACAATATATGTTCATGGTATGTAAATCACTCAGAGTTGATATGGTTGGCGGTATGGAAATCTGAATACACGAAAGTACGAAAAAGTGGACGGTAGCCGGTAATGTAGTGGGGGGGGGGGGGGGGGGGGTTTGACGACCCTGTTTTGACTCCTTCAACCCAATTTTTAATGATAATAGAAATTTTGGTGTTATTCTTGATAACGATTTGTCAATGACAATGTTTAAAATGTTGTTAAATCTCAACGAAATTTTCACCTATGTAACATTAGGAAGACCAGACATCTTTTTGATCAAGATATAACAAAAATGTTGATGTCTACCTTAGTCTTAAAATTGTAATTGTAACATTTTACCGTGTAAAGTTTTACTGTCATTTCCACCGT
>JAXRKP010000985.1:105000-115000 GCA_037039925.1 Doris montereyensis | reverse complement strand
CTCTCTCTCTCTCTCTCTCTCTCTCTCTCTCTCTCCAAAGCTATTGTGTAGGCTAATCGATTACAAGGCATGTCTTTGAATCCAAATGTAGACATTCCATTTATTCTATAGCGACTTAGTCAAGAGTCACGGTGCATTGTGGGAAGTCTTTCCATGAATACAGCACGATAGCATACTCTATACCGTTACTTTGTGCGAATCTATTGACTCTGATGGATCATCTTGGAAAGTGTTAGGACAAGGACAGGTATATTTGCATTTTCTACCTTGCGAACGGATTATTTATTGTGTGTAGTCGAATTGAATTACAACCGTCTAGATCTATATAATATAGGCCTATACAATAAATAACTTTTTCAATGAATAATTTGTAATACATTTACAATTACTCGCGGAAGGAGATGTGAGAAGGGGAGTGAAACTTCATAGAGCGAGGCAATTTTCGTTTTTCGTGAAGATTAAAATAGTTATAATCATCCTCCGTACTGTTTAAAAAAATAATTTTCTAGTAGACCTGCCAGTACTTGTTTCATGAATTGTGCTAGACTTTATAATTATTGTTGTAGAGTTTATTCACTTCGTCGATGTAAAACAATGCCTTTTTTTGTTGTAATATTACACAGAAACGAAAAAATCGCAATATGAAACCATTCAAATTTGATTACTGAGCCTGCTGTGAAATCCATTGCTAGGAGAAATTAACGAATGCTGAAGTTCTTTAAAAAAGTAGGCATGGTCAAATCAATGGTATTTTTTCAAGGAAATCCACTACAAGTTTCTAGAGAGAAAAAAATTACAACTGTTATTGGAAATGCATGTATTTCTTAATGTAATTAAGGCACTTAATTTATACTCTTGTATTTAGTAAATTATGTTGAATTTAAATATTTCCATTAGGTTATGTAAATATTTATGAAAGTCAATTGAAAATAATAACAGGACCTCCCCCCCCTCCCCATCTCTCTCCCTCCTCCCTCCCTCTCTCTGTCTGTCTGTGTGTGTGTGTGTGTGTCTCTCTCTCTGTCTCTATCAGTCTCTGCTCTATCTCTGTCTGTCTGTCTGTCTATCTGTATGTCTGTCTGTCTGTCTGTCTCTGTCTGTCTGTCTGTCTCTCTCTCTCTCTCTCTCTCTCTCTCTCTCTCTCTCTCTCTCTCTCTCTCTCTCTCTCTCTCTCTCTCAGTCGTGGTTCTGGCTATTGACTGTCTGCCATTGTCAGTGTCAGTATAGTTAGTGATTTGAAACACAGCTAAAGTGAATATTTTTTAATACACTACAATCAGCTGCTTGCTCTCTCTCTCTCTCTCTCTCTCTCTCTCTCTCTCTCTCTCTCTCTCTCTCTCTCTCTCTCTCTCTCTCTCTCTCTCTCTCTCTCTCTCTCTCTCTCTCTCTCTCTCTCTCTCTCTCTCTCTCTCTCTCTCTCTCTATATATATATATATATATATATATATATATATATATATATATATGTCTGTCTGGCTATCTGTCTTTCTGTCTGTCTGTCTGTCTGTCTATATCTCTCCCCCCTCTCTCTCTCTCTCTCTCTCTCTCTCTCTCTCTCTCTCTCTCTCTCTCTCTCTCTCTCTCTCTCTCTCTCTCTCTCTCTCTCTCCCTCCCTCTCTCGCTCTCGCTCTCTCTCTCTCTCTCTCTCTCTCTCTCTCTCTCTCTCTCTCTCTCTCTCTCTCTCTCTCTCTCTCTCTCTCTCTCTCTCTCTCTCTCTCTCTGTCTGTCTGTATATGTCTGTCTGTCTGGCTATCTGTCTTTCTGTCTGTCTGTCTGTCTGTCTATATCTCTCTCTCTCTCTCTCTCTCTCTCTCTCTCTCTCTCTCTCTCTCTCTCTCTCTCTCTCTCTCTCTCTCTCTCTCTCTCTCTCTCTCTCTCGCTCTCTCTCTCTCTCTCTCTCTCTCTCTCTCTCTCTCTCTCTCTCTCTCTCTCTCTCTCTCTCTCTCTCTCTCTCTCTCCCCCTCTCTCTCTCTCTCTCTCTCTCTCTCTCTCTCTCTCTCTCTCTCTCTCTCTCTCTCTCTCTCTCTCTCTCTCTCTCTCTCTCTCTCTCTCTCTCTCTCTCTCTCTCTCTCTCTCTCTCTCTCTCTCTCTCTCTCTCTCTCTCTCTCTCCCTCTCTCTCTCTCTCTCTCTCTCTCTCTCTCTCTCTCTCTCTCTCTCTCTCTCTCTCTCTCTCTCTCTCTCTCTCCTCTCTCTCTCTCTCTCTCTCTTTAACTATTTACTTCTTTAATTAACGTTTTATGTGTGTGTGTGTGTGCTAAGGTAAGCTTGTTAAAGAGTTTGCCCACAAGGGGTGTTACCTGTAGCCTACAGCACAGAGTGTCGACAGCCAGATAAACATGGACTACCACTACCATCATCATTTCATCTCTTTTGAAATACGGTAAAGCAGGTACAAAGTACTAAGGTACATCTATACTTGCGCCTTCAATCTTTTTTAGATGGTCCCGTCTTTTTTTTTTCTTCCCTTATTTTAAACAACTTTGCATACGTGAAGCAAAAAACTATGTAATGAAGTAGATCTATAAGCTCACGGCGTTGTAGTTGAACGTCGTGTCGCGTCGCGTCGCGTTGCGTCGTGTCGTGTCGTGTTCGCGTCATGTCGTGTCGTGTCGTGTCGTGTCGCGTCGTGTCCGTGTCGTGCCGTGTCGTGCCGTGTCGCGTCGTGTCGTGTCGTGTTCGTGTCGTGTCGTTATCGTGTCGTTTCGTGTCGTATCGTGTCGTGTTCGTGTCGTGTAGTGTCGTGTTCGTGTCGTGTCGTGTTCGTGTCGTGTCGTGTCGTGTCGTGCCGTGCCGTGTCGTGTCGTATCGTGTCGTGTTCATGTAGTGTCGTGTCGTGTCCGTGTCGTATCGTGTCGTAATCGTGAGCTTGTATTCACAACGACACTGGCACAGTTGTTTTATTTCACAGCGTCATACTCTTACTCATACGAAAGGTACTTCACTCTCCTTAACTTATTTGACTCAGGCGTGAATAAGTACCCAGCTATAGGTAGAGAAAGATCGTGTCAGAGTGATAGCACGAAGCCCCTGACGACAGGCTGGTGTACGATATGTTCCACATAATACGAAGGAGCCACAGTGGAGTGAAGTCAAAGGCGAAATATGACAATAAGTGACAACTCCACTAATAAAGACAGAACAAACACGTGACGTTTCGGGTATAACCCTTCGTCAGACAACAAACGAGAACTATTTAGAATCTAAATCTAAGTAATACTCTGTTTGTTCTGTCTTTATTAGTTGGAGTTGTCACTTATTGTCATATTACGCCTATATGTTCCACAGGGAGTTGAGAAGGACTTTGAGTGAAAGGGCCTGCTGGGGTGGGGAGTGGTGGGGTTGGGGGTAAGTGATATACAATCGGTGAGCCTGCACGTGCGTTGACACACGGACTAGGGCTATACATTCATCTTCATCCTTTTGATAAACACAACAGTGTTAATTTTTTTTTAGTAAGTTAGGGTCCCACAGAGACAAACATGAGATGAGGGAGCTTTATTACGGAACGTTGAGTCGTAGTTGGTTCGTCGTTAGTATATATTTCCGTCACTGTAAGGCTTTGTTTGTTTGTTTCTTTGAAATTTACCCTGTTAACCATGTGCGGTGATCAACGAAAGGTAATAGCAATATGAACGATGAGTGGAAGAGAGAGAGAGAGAGAGAGAGGGGGGGAGAGGAGAGAGAGAGAGAGAGAGAGAGAGAGAGAGAGAGAGAGAGAGAGAGAGAGAGAGAGAGAGAGAGAGAGAGATAGATAGAGAGAGAGAGAGAGAGAGAGCGTGTGTATGTGTGTGTATGTGTGTGTGTGTGTGTGAAAGGAAAGTAGTAGAACCTACCAACAGAGCCCCACTACCGTCCACGGAGTTCTAATTTTGATCTTGATTTTGGACCGGAGTCTTTGGTAGGATTTTAAAACCTTATCCGGACTGCCCTGGAAACAGTCAAGTGATCTTTAACGTTCACATAGTGCTGTGATCTGCACACAGGACCCCGGTATTCTTTTTTTACCGTCCGTGTCCAATAGGTCTAGGTATCATCCACCGATCTGGAACAGGAGAGAAAGGAGGGGATGGGAAGGGGTGGGGTAGGGGTGAGTGTCTAGTCGAAAAAAACCTCCACCCAACCCTCCAGAATAATTATTTTCAATCTGTTGGACACTAATCCATGACCTCTTGATTGAAAGCTCGACATCTTGTCTCTGATCAGCGAGCGTGCACTACCCCCCCCTCCTTCTCTCTCTCTCTCCCTGTCTGATGTGGAAGTCACTGATTGTATGATTGTAGACTTTCAGTTCGATTTCGTCTGTGTGCCTAGGCGCTGTGTGCTCAGGACATGCGTATTCCTGTGAGTTGTTTTGTCACGAGTCCTGATGCTGTTGACATCTAGATCTTTACTAGGCCTACGTCTATAAATATGTCCTACTGCAACTACATAACTCCTTGCATCACCGTTTGCCATGATTACCTGAGCTGTAGGTCTACCTGTGTCGGATTAACCATTAAGCAAATAGGGCCAGCCAAAAACCCAGGCTAGAAATAAAAGCAAAGTAAAAAAAGATAGAAAACAAAGGAACATAATTATCAGGCGATTACATGCTTTCCTTTATTAAAAAAATAAATAAATACTCCTTCTTCATCTACGCGTTTGTCCTTGAATGCTGTTCATACTCTACGTTGCCCGCAGCAAATGGTTTGACTCGGCAATTCGTCCATTTACACGCGTGAGGATTTTTGTTCGTATTCTAATTGACTTAAAAGGAGTTTTATTAACAACGGTCTTTCGCACGAATCCAATCACAACTAGCAGTCATATTGCTGACATGGGAATGCAGTTGACACGGTTTGTAGCGTGCTTTCCTTTCATGGCGAGGCGGTGGGTGCCGATGCAGAAGTTGCGGGTTCAATCGCCGTGGTGGCCAGGACTTTTTTCTGTCTATTCCTTGTAATTATCTTGTCTTTATTACTGTGGGGCTTAAAAATATTATTCAATGTCACTTCCTTCAATTACGACATGCCCCTTGCCTCACTGTTAGTCTTGAAGATAATGGAACCATTTTAACACTTCTATGTGTGTGCGTGCGTGCGTGCGTGTGTGAGTCTGACTTGAAAAATGAATTTACATCAATTAGAGAACAACACATATCTATCTATCTATCTATCTATCTATCTATCTATCTATCTATCTACCTATCTATCTATCTATTTATCTATCTATCTATCGATCTATCTAAGTTGCCTATTTTATCTTTTCACCTACCTATCTTCCTACGCTACTCTACATACATATATATTTATATGTCTGTACATCTGAATATATTATATCGATCTATAAATCTCCCCTTCCCTTCTCCTACCCATTACTCTACATAAGAATGTGCCAGAGAAAGAGAAAGAGAAGAGAGAGAGAGAGAGAGAGAGAGAGAGAGAGAGAGAGAGAGAGAGAGAGAGAGAGAGAGAGAGAGAGAGAGAGAGAGAGAGAGAGAGAGAGAAAGAGAGAGAGAGAGAAATGTAAAGACATATATATATATATATATATATATATATATATATATATATATATATATATATCATATATATCTATCTATCTATCTATCTATCTATCTATCTATCTATCTCCCCATAACCTCCATAAATGTTGCACTAAATAATATAATATTCTGATTCATAAGACTGCCTCCTTGTTTTGAATAAAACGTGCCGTTAGTCCTGCTTTCATCGTTACATTAGTAATTCAGACCCATTGTGCCAGGCTTATACTTGTACACAAATGTATTCCGTGTGACACTTCACATAATATGAACACTTATTACTGATTTGCACATGTTTTTTTTTTTTTCATTTACTAGAGTAAAAACGCACAGCCTAACCATCTCCATTTATCATTGTCCACCTATGACATGGTCTTTCCCGACTATACTACAATACTTTGTCTTCACACTTTACTGATGTCTTTACAGTGACAATACGACTGTCAACTCTCTGTCTTCCATCTCTCCTCCCCTCTCCCCTCCCGTCACAAGCCACACCCATCCACACAATATTAGTCTTTCTGTTTAAGGGCTTCTTATTCTTCTAATAAGGAGCATGTCCTTTTCGACAACCCACCTGAAGTGAAAGCAGCATTTGCTGCGTCATACGCGCATCCTTTTATCTTATAAGCACAACAGTAGTGGTATATTGCTGCTGCCATGAATGGTGTCGTCGACGTTGTTGCTGATGTCACGTTTCTTTATGGCTGATACAATAATATTATTATTCTAATATGGTTTGCGCGAAGGCCGGCCATGTCTTTTTTTTTGTCGTCCTTGTTCTTCCATTGTCTTGTTCATTCATCGTCCCCCAGACCGATCGCTCTCTATCTCTCTGCGCTGGCTGACAGACCCTTTGTCACTCTCATCAATGTCCTTTTCCTCTCTGACGAAAGAACTGTTGGTGTTAATATCGTTGTTGCTGTCCTCGTTACCTTTTGTTATTGTCAGTGCCTTTATTATGTTGGAATATATTAAATACTTGCGTTACTGTCGCAAGCCGTGTCGTCATTCAGTTTCTACTTCACGACTTCATTCTCTGGACTCGTATCGAATACTTATACAGTTGATTATTGTTTATTTACAAAAGCTGGATTATGAATTTTTTTATTTTGGTTCACATTTGCCAAGGACGAAAGAAACGGAATAAAATAAAGACGAGGAGTGTCAACACTACAGTCAACATGGCGGAAAAGCATTTGGGATACGAACAAACTTTGGTAAGCACCCTTTATGTCGCTTCTTGTTGTTTCTATAACTGGATACTACATCGGATTACCATCTAGATCTAGATATACATAAACTCGATGTTATAAAGACTTAGAATCTTCTAAATGACAGAAATGTGGAACATATTTACAACAAAGGGCCCAGAGCGTGTAGATCTAGATCTAGTAGGCCTATCCCATCGCTACACTAAAGTGTACTGTGTAGGCGGTGTCATGATCTCTCACTGTCTTCTTTTTTAAAAATAAAATCTAATGGGCATGGGTCGTTTGAAGAACTTTTGAAAATGTGACCATCACAGTTACTTACTTAGCCTGGAATAGCTATGGGTAGGTTAAGGAAAATTGTGGCTTAATTTCCTTGATGATTGAGGAATCAGAAATTCCAGGAGAATGAGAGAGGAGAGAGAGAGAAAGAAGTAAGAGAGAGGCACGCAAGTGATGATACCCATCAAAGTTATTTGTTCTTTCAGTATCACCGGCTTTTCTTTCTTGATTCTTCTCCTCTCTACTCATCTTTTCTTTCTTCCTTCTTTCTGTTTGTCTTTCTGACATCACATATTTGTCTTATACCTGTATAAGAGTCACGGTAGAATCTACATTATATTCCTGGTTTGTTGTTTGACGAAGGGTTTTATACCCAAATCATCATATACTAATGTGTTTTGCTCTGTCTTCCTTGATATAGTTGTCATTTATTGACGTTGGTCCCTTATAATCAATTAGTCCAGTTGACTTATGGTTTCATGTCTCATTTTAAAGTTGCATACATACGTTCATCTTTATGGGTTTGTTTTAGGGGGCCTTCCGCTATCAAGGTAGTCAGACTTTGCAGCCTTGGTTGTTTTCTTGATTTCTCTGGTAAAACAAACCATTCTCTTCTATCCATTGCACTTTCTCTAAGTATTTCCCAGATCGTCATGTGATTTTAGGCTAATTGTACTGCTTTTTGTTTTTTGTTTCTTATGTCATGATCAAATTGATAATCTTTACTTTTACTCAACAGTTGTATGGGAAGTACACCACAGAATTAAGTTCCTTCCTTAAATTGCATGCATCAAAGGATGCACCAATCACAGACACTGGGCAGTTCCACAAACCAAGGAAGTACCAAAGTATTAGTTTTTTTGAGTGAGTGAAATATATTTATAACTTTATAAACCTTCGTCATGTTTCTTTATGTCGTCACTTTTTAATGAAAGATTACAAATTATTAAGAGTAAGTGTCATGAGTTTTGATCAGAGCTGTACAAATTGGAATAGATTTAGTCTTCCTCCCAAATCTTTTTATCAATTAGTAATGCAACACACATAATCATAATACTGTATATATGTAAAAACATGTGTGTAATGTTTTATTTGATTACCGCTTTGATAGCATGATATGTAGGTCTTTTTCCTTTGTCTGTTTTTGATGTCTTTCGTGTACATGAAAGGAAAAGTGGTACAAATTAAAATAGTCCAAATCAGGTTCTCTTTTCCTCCATTGTGTGTGTTGCATTGCACTAAAGCATTGAAGTAATCATTCTTTCCACAAACATGGTTGATAATTATGGGTTTAACATTGAAAAATAATCTTGGTGTCATTTTGAAGGTCAGAATAAGACAAATGTTGTGACAGCATTTTCAGTAACGCGCAACAATTATCTTTGTGATTATATGTGTAAAAACCAGTGTAAAATTCAAATAAACTTGAATAATCTTCTTCTACAGTGGCCGTAGACCAGTTGGTGTGTTTGATCTTTAAGATTGCCTGAAATAAGAACATGTCTTGGGAAGATTGATCAATCACTAGTGTGTGTATTTGAATTTGAATGCAGGTAGCTTGGATGGAGATGGTGAAAGAAGCCAAACGAGACGCTTGTAGTCTTGGGAATAGTTTCACTATATTTCACACCTCCATGGGTACTCAAAGGTCTTTATATGAACCTTTGACATTTGTTACGTCAAATCAAGCATATAAAGTAATGAAATACATTTAAAGATATAAAAATCCAGTCCATGTCTCAACAAAATCGGATTAGAAACGAAGATTTTACTTAGAGAGAAAATAGAGGTCAAAGTTTGCTTTGAATTTGTAAAATTTGAATAATTTTGTTCTTTCTAGGTCAATTTTGGAGTTTTTGGTATCATTATACTTTACCTTTTTACTTTAAAACCAATGATTGTATTCTTACTCTTTAAGACCAAATAGCAATCATTTCAGTCTTTTAGTCCAAATTTCCGGTTCACTTTTTGGTATTCTGACCTTCCACTGTGATGTAACTGATTTCGACAGTCAAAGAGAAAAGCAATGACAGTTTATAAAAATTTATGTATTATCTTCCGAGTGGTTGTATTTTCTGGGGTTGAAGATCATAAACCAATCAGAAAGAAGAACTGAAAGTTGAGTTCTCAAGGAGCATAAGAGTTAAAGGAGCCTATATAGATGTAATAGATGTGTATGGACTAGGACAGAGTTTTAACTAGGAATATGTGTGGTATCTTGTGGACTTCAAAAGGAAGTCATTAAGAATGCAAGAATTAGGTGGAGCCAAATTACTTCATGAAAAAAAAAATCTAAGCACTAATAAATGTGTGTTAAAATTATCTCTTTTTGTCTTTCTGGAAGCAAAATTATCTGTTTTTGTTGTTGTTGAAAGGACATAAAATGACGTAGAACTTTAAAACTGATTTTTAATATGATTGAGTCTTCTAAGAGATTGACAATTATCCTAAACTTGGAACTGTGTGTTTATACATCTTCTAAAACATATTCACAATTTCAATATTTTATAAAAAAAGTTCAGAAGGAAGAATATATGTTTGACTTTAATGGAACAAATCATCTTTGTCAATATGACTCCTTCAACTTGTTATACTTTGTTTCATCTCTCCCATAATGTACTCTCTGTAAGAAGATCAAATTATGAACATGGACCTAGATACCAATTTTCTGTGATTAGTATGCTACATACTTTATCTTTGCTTGTTAAAATTTAGGAAGATGTGCAGACGTGCGAGACACTATATTTCTCAAAGTGGGAGAAGACTGGATTTTCTTGTCCATTTTGGAGTTTTGATGGCCATACTTAGTTTCACCATGGATTACATAATAGAGAAGTGTCAAGAAGGTGAGTCAATGGGTAAAAATATTTCCGTTTTTGTGCACAATTTTATTAAAACAATTTTGTTTTATGTTTTTTTATTTTTATTTTATTTTACTGTTTGAAAATCGTTTTAAGAAAAATAATGGTTTTAATCTAGAT
>JAXRKP010000985.1:42500-100000 GCA_037039925.1 Doris montereyensis | reverse complement strand
AAATATTCTTTTCTTTGTCACTTTTATATTAAAGTATTCTTTTCTTTGTCGTTTAGTATCAATGTAATATTCTATGAATTTTAAAAAAATGAAAATTGTTTTTTACTAATTGTTTCTGTATTAAAGTAGTAGTTGTCAAGAGAGCGTGACAGAGACATATTTGTTCTTTGTTCCATATTTAAAACAAAAATCCTCTCCAATCGTCAGTCATACGGTTTACTATAACATGAAACAATTTGGTACAGTAGCCGCTGGATAAAAGCACACTTCATAAAAGTACTCTCTGCATGAACACACACCTACATCTGCTGTTTTACTATAATATAATAAAAATGTTCTCATAAACACACGGCATGCATAAAAGCATGCTTTTTCCTATTGCCAAAGGGCGTGCGTTTATCCAGCGACTACTGCATTGAAAAAAAGAAGAAGAAAAAGGAAAAAGCGAGTCATAATATAGAAAAGGATTTAAATAAATAAAAAAAAAATTCCACTGGCTCTCTCATAGGTCTGCCAAGCGCTGATTGATTCTTCTCAGTCAGGTCATGCAAAAGTCAATTTTACTCCTTAAGCCGTAAGATCTCTTCTTTCTGTATCGTTCTTTGCTTATGTCCACATTAAAGCATTTTTGTCAAACTTTCAAATGCTGGCGGTTTGCATGCACTGCCGATAGGTCAGACCTTACTTTATTCTTTGTTTCACTCTCTTACTTTCTTGCTTACCTACAAATGCCTTTCCCAGATGGTTATATATTGCACTTGCCTTTTTGATTCTCTGGCTGATTTCTTCTCTTAGTTTTCCCTCTGAGTTATTCATTACTCCTAGGTAAGTGTAGCTTTGAACTTATTCTAAATTCTCCCTGCCCAATTTAAGAGTTTGTGTTTTAGCTTCCTAGTTACTAGCATTGTTTTTGGTTTTCTTTGCATTTACTCTTATTGCTCTTTTATTTGGTTCCTTGTTCATAATGTTGATATTCGACTGAAGGTCACTTTCTGATTTTCCAAACAGAACTAAACTATCAGCAAATGAAAGCATTGATACATTTACCAGTTTGAGCTTGCACAGACCTACATTCATTTTCTTCATTTTTGAGGATGCCTTTGTGACTGAATCCATAAATGTGATAAACAAAAGAGAACTTGGGATACAACCCTGTCTTACTCTTATGTCTACATCAAATTCTGCATATATGTTTCCAGCTACTCTCACTGCACATGTTGGTTTATTGTAAAAACTTTAATGGCTTCTATTAAATTTTGCTCTACATTTGTTCTTTTAAGGAATGCCATAGTTCGTCCTTCCTCACAGTGTCAAATGTCTTTTCTAAGTCAATAAAACACAGGTGCAAGTCAATGTTTCTCTCAAGGAATTTTTCTGTTATTTATCTAATTGTAAATATGTGGTCTTGTACATTTCTTCCTGGTCTAACTCCACTCTGATGCTCTTCAATCTGTTCCTCTACTCTTTTCCTTAGTCTCATTTCCAGTATCCTGGCATATACTTTTCCTGGAAGGCTAAGTAATGATATCCCTCTATAGTTTGAACATTCCATAGTTGATCTTTTCTTATGTATTGGTACTACCATTCTCTTTTTCCAGTCGTCTGGCACCTGTTTGGACTTCCATGCTTGTTGGCATATTGCATGTAGTAGTTTGTCTGCCTCTCTCTCTTGGTTTTCAATCCTTTCTGGATAAACTTGATCTGCTCCTGGGGCTTTTCCTAATTTCACTTTTTCTTATAGCTGTTTGGATTTCTTCCATTGAGATATCTACATCTTCAGCTGTCTCCTCTGGATTACTTGTTACTCTTACTAATTGATCTTTACTCCGTGTTTCATACGTTCTGGAGGGATTATGTAATTGGTGAAAATGCTTTCTCCATGTTTCCATGATTTTGTTGTCTTCTTTCATTATTTTTCCTTTGGCATTCTTAATTTGTCGTATTGGGCATGCTTTGGTCTTTGTCATGCTCTTCATTGCCCCTCAGAGCAGCTTTTGATTTCCTTGATAGCTTTCTTGAAGTCTTTGTCCAAATTCTTCCCATTGTTCCTGTTTTGCTTTCCTAACTTCCTCTTTGGCGATAGTTCTTTTATTCACGTAATATATCCTATCCTCTGGTCTCTTTGTTTGCAAATATTTCTTCCAGGCATCCTTCTTTTCTTTGATCTGTCTTGACATTCTCATTCCACCATGCTGTTCTTTTCTTATCTCCTTTAATTTGTTTCCTACCACAGACCTCTTCAGTACAACTGAGAAGTGTTTCTTTATACATCTGCCACTTTTCTTCAATTGTGCTATCATTATCTGTCTTTCAGATATCCAATCTGTCTTTCACTGATAAATCTTTTTATCCTAGATTGGTATACCTGTTTTACTATTGGTTTTTTTAGTTCCTGTATTTTGAGTTTAGTAGCTTTCTTCTCTTTCCTTTTCTGTTTGTTTTCTTCATTTTGTCACTAGGTGATGATCAATCTGCTCCTCTGTTTACTCTTACATCCAATGTACTGTAAAAAAGGGAGCTGCTAACTATTATGTAGTCTATCATTGACTTTTCACACCTGTCTTCATTTACTCTTGTATATTTGTGGATATCTTTGTGAGGAAAAAAGGTATTTGCTATTTTGATGTTATTCTTTTGGCAAAAATCTATTAGTCTCTCTCCATTTGGAGAAGTTGTCTCTCCTTCTTTACCTATTACTTTACTCCTCCTGATGTTTCTACATTGTTGCCTACTTTAGCGTTTAAATCTCCTAAAAGCGTTAGTTCCTGTTTGGGTTTAAGATTCTCTGTAGCTATTTGAAAATCGTTTTCGAAAATATCTTTTTCTTCTTTAGTTGCGTCTTCGTTTGGTCCATAAGCTATTAATAATTTAATTTTTCGTCCTTTTGGTTTTAATATTTACCTATAATAGCTGTGGGCTTTTAAATTTCCAACTTTTTAGTAGCTTTTCATGCCTTTTATGCACTAGGAGGCCTACTCCTGCTCTAGCTCTATCTTTGACATCTACTCCTGAGAAGATTAAAATATGATTCAGTCCTACATTTTCTATTCCTTGTCCTTTTTTCTTTGTTTTTCTAATAGCCAAAATGTCTACTTTGAAATTTTTCATTTCATCAACTAATTCTAACTCTTTTCCATTTATTGCCCTAATGTTCCATGTTCCAAGTTCCAAAAACCACAGTCCGTATTCGTTTCCAAATTCATCTTCGAAAGATCAAGCCGGTTATATTATATTTAGTTCTCTGAATCTGTTTGGTTTTGGATAAGCAGGGCCCACTGATTAGATGGTGGGGCTGCCCAGGCCCCTATAGTTATTTTCTGTCAGGGTTAACTCCCTTGGCCTTTGGTCATTGAAGACCAGCATGCAAGGCAGCAGGTTGTTATTTAATGTCAAGATTAACTCCCTTAGCCTTTGGTCAACCAAGACTGGCCTGCAAGGTAGCAGGTTGTTTTCTGTCAGGTTAACTCCCTTAGCCTTTGGTTGTCTAAGACCCACCTGCAAGGCAGCAGGAGACTCGTGGAGGGCGGGATCATCTACTTTCCGTACAGGTGCTTACCTATCCACTGCCCGATCACTCTCTTACATGTCTTTCATATCGCTGTTTCCTCTTGATTCTCCCTGAGCTCATTGCACTTTGTGGATGTGGTAAATTCTAATGAAACAAGCATTATAGCTCAATTCTTCTTTCAAAAAGAATACAAAAATTGTAATATGTAATATAAATATGAACAAGAAGCCAAAATGTGATCCGGCTTGGAGTCTTTGTGTGTCAATAGAAAAGCTTAAAATTTGTCTTCAAATGTTGCAATGACCTATAGATGTGCCTTTTGACCTTTTGATGACGAAATATTTTTACGGTGATGACTAATAGATTAATTTAGTTTTCGCATTGTTTCGCTGACAATTTTTTTTTTTTAGGCTAAGGAGGTTAACTCTTCAACGGCCTGGATCATCTTTGATTTGTACATATTGTATATATTTATCTGTAGTACAATAAGACTACACTCAGTTAAGATTTGCATAGGCCTTAGATAGACCTTACTCACCAAAAGATCTAAATCATGATTTGGCTCTGTGTCGCTGGGGGACTTCGGTATCCCAGATGCAAGGTATCTGCCTCTCAACCAAAGGCCGTGGGTTCAAGCCCCCGCCGATGGTTGAACATTTTTTCTATAGTTTTATTCAAGTAAAATCTACGACCCTGGTCCAGGTAGGTAGATCGACACCTAGTTTTATTGGAGACGGGCGATAAAATGGAGGTCCTGTGTGCAGATCTCAACACTTTGTGCACATTAAAGATCTCTTGGCTGTTTACAAGGCAGTCCAAGCAAAATAAATTTAAAAAATGCTACCAAAAAACCCCAGAGGTTACCTTAGTTGTGGATGTGGGTAAATCAAATCAAATCTGGTATCACTGTGACCTTGAATTCATCAGGCTTGAGGGCGAGACCTTGTTATGTGCCTCCTGGTACAGAGAGAGTTAAGGTAAGGTCAGTTATGAGGTCAAACGACATGAAGGTTCAGGAAGGATGCTTTTGAAGGACAAAATGAGTGGGGAAACAGACGGAAGCCATGCATATGACAGGAGAAAGATATAGAGAAAGCATTTTGAAAAACAATATGGAGGCTGGAAGAATGTGGCACATCTGGCTGTGCTGGTAACATAGAAACGTGTTCTGTACTTTCTTCATCGTTACCATTTTATCTTTCAGACTTGGGTTTAATTTTCGGTGATGAATTTATCTCCAGTGCCCGTCTTGGCATTTTATTTTTCCTTACATTAACTAACAATTCTTTTCCTTTCTTTGGTGCGTCCGTCATGCTTTGTTTGTTACCTTTTTTTTTTGCTTTTTAATTTGATCTTTTTCTGTGTAGCATTTATACAAATTTAGCTACTCTTTTTGTTTCTATTCTTTTTGCATGGTTAAAACTACACTAATTAAGTCTGGTACGTCTCTACCTATTCAGATTTTTATAAATTTGGTTTAATCTGCTTTTGTATTCATTGTCATGTCTAATAGAAACTCAGATGTTATGTTTAATTTAGATTTGGTAAAATTTTTGACTTTTCATGATTAGAGAAACCCATCGTTGTTATATTTCTTATGGAGCCTCTCTGCATCTACGAGTAGCAGAAAGGACTTTTACTTTTGAGTTTGATTTTGTTCTAAAATTCTTACAGTTAGGTATTTATGATGTTTAAGCATCAACGAACAACTTTGAAAAAGCCGTTTAGTCATTGAGAATGCTTGATAGTTAAATTGTGTATTCAACAGAATGAATCAAGACGAACAGAAATGCTTGCTGCAGCCTGTGCTGTTGGTGTTGCCGAACATTTGCGGCCCTATTGGAGGTAAGGCATTGATTCCATTGTATGATCACTGCAAATAAACAAAAACAAACAAAGACAAAACCAACTAAGAAAAGAGACAAGGTCTTATGCCTACTATCTGCTGAAATGATGAATTTGATACACTTACCAATCTGAGCTAGAAAAAAAAAAAAGAATCTATTGTATGTATGTAGCTTGTTGTTGTCTAATAGATTGACCGAAAAGATTATATTGGTTCAGATTTACATCTTTCTGTTGTTATCTAATAGATTAAAGCCAAAAAAAAGTTAAGATTTTACATCTTTCTGTTGTTTATCTACTTGTCGGGATTTCTTTCTGTATATTCAGTTTCTGATTTTTGAATGGTTTTTGATGTAGTAGTATTGATACAATAGCCATCACAGTCAATAACGACGTTTGCCCCTATACATACTGTGTATTTTGATATAATGCTGGTTCTAAAGAATCTCAGTATTGAGTATTTGTTTTGTCACGTCTCTCCACGTGTCTCAATCCTGTGCCAGAGTTTTCAAATGCAAGTAGTAGGTCTCTTTCTGTTTTCAAATGCAAGTAGTAGGTCTCTTTCTGTTTTCAAATGCAAGTAGTAGGTCTCTTTCTATTTTCAAATGCAAGTAGGTCTCTTTTTTTGTTTTCAAATGCAACTAGTAGGTTTCTTTCTGTTTTCAAATGCAAGTAGTAGGTCTCTTTCTATTTTCAAATGCAAGTAGGTCTCTTTCTGTTTTCAAATGCAACTAGTAGGTCTCTTTCTGTTTTCAAATGCAAGTAGTAGGTCTCTTTCTGTTCTGTTTTCAAATGCAAGTAGTAGGTCTCTTTTCTGTTTTCAAATGCAAGTAGTAGGTCCCTTTTTTTGTTTTTAAAATGCAAGTAGTAGGTCTTTCTATTTTCAAAATGCAAGTAGTAGGTCTCTTTCTGTTTTCAAATGCAAGTAGTAGGTCTCTTTTTCAAATGCAAGTAGTAGGTTTTTCTGTTTTCAAATGCAAGTAGTAGGTCTTGTTCTATTTTCAAATGCAAGTAGTAGGTCTCTTTCTGTTTTCAAATGCAAGTAGTAGGTCTCTTTCTGTTTTCAAATGCAAGTAGTAGGTTTCTCTGTCTTTCAAATGCAAGTAGTAGGTTTTTTCTGTTTTCAAATGCAAGTAGTAGGTCTCTTTCTGTCTTTCAAATGCAAGTAGTAGGTTTCTCTGTCTTTCAAATGCAAGTAGTAGGTTTCTCTTTCTATTTTCAAATGCAAGTAGTAGGTTTCTCTGTCTTTCAAATGCAAGTAGTAAGGCTTTTTCTGTTTTCAAATGCAAGTAGGTCTTTTTCTGTTTTCAAATGCAAGTAGGTCTTTTTCTGTTTTCAAATGCAAGTAGGTTTCTCTGTTTTCAAATGCAAGTAGTTCTTTTCTGTTTTCAAATGCAAGTAGTAGGTTTCTCTTTCTATTTTCAAATGCAAGTAGTAGGTCTTTTCTGTTTTCAAATGCAAGTAGTAGGTCTCTTTCTATTTTCAAATGCAAGTAGTAGGTTTTTTCTGTTTTCAAATGCAAGTAGTAGGTTTCTCTGTCTTTCAAATGCAAGTAGTAGGTTTCTCTTTCTGTTTTCAAATGCAAGTAGTAGGTTTCTCTGTCTTTCAAATGCAAGTAGTAGGTCTCTTTCTGTTTTCAAATGCAAGTAGTAGGTCTCTTTCTGTTTTCAAATGCAAGTAGCAAGTAGTAGGTTTGTTTTTCAAATGCAAGTAGTAGGTTTCAAATGCAAGTAGTAGGTTTCTCTTTAGGTTTCTTTTCAAATGCAAGTAGTAGGTTTTCTCAAATGCAAGTAGGTCTCTTTCTAAATGCAAGTAGTAGGTCTCTTTCTGTTTTCAAATTTTCTGTTTTCAAATGCAAGTAGTAGGTTTCTCTGTTTTCAAATGCAAGTAGTAGGTTTCTCTGTCTTTCAAATGCAAGTAGTAAGTCTTTTTCTGTTTTCTGCAAGTTAGGTCTCTTTCTTTTTCAAATGCAAGTAGTAGTCTTTTTCTGTTTTCAAATGCAAGTAGTAGGTTTCTTTTCTGTTTTCAAATGTAAGTCTTTCTGTTTTCAAATGCAATAGTAAGTCTTTTCTGTTTTCAAATGCAAGTAGTAAGTCTTTTTCTGTTTTCAAATGCAAGTAGTAGGTCTTTTCTGTTTTCAAATGCAAGTAGTCTTTTCTGTTTTCTCTGTCTTTTTCAAATGCAAGTAGTAGGTTTCTTTTTTCTGTTTTCAAATGCAAGTAGTAGGTTTTTCTGTCTTTCAAATGCAAGTAGTTTCTTTTCATATTTTCAAATGCAAGTTTTCTTTCTATTTTCAAATACCGTAGTAGGTTTCTTTCTAAGTCTTTCTGTTTTCAAATGCAAGTAGGTCTTTTTCTGTTTTCAAATGCAAGTAGGTCTTTTCTTTCTATTTTCAAAATGCAAGTAGTAGGTCTCTTTCTGTTTTTAGTTGTGGGTTTTTCGTGTTCCTGAGGCTGGGTGTTCGTACATTTTGTGTAGTTATATGAGTCGCGGTTGAGTATTGTTGGCAATGATGTTAGTTTCTTCCTCTGTATTTTGGTCCCTCATTAAAGTACGCATTCATGGCTGTTTGAGCTGGTATTTTCTCAGCTGTTTCAGAGGATGTGTTCAATTAATCTCCACTGCTGTTCGTTCTTTGGCCCTTGTTGATGTAGTCTTTAAAAAAATAATACTGCGATGTATTGCTGTGTATCTGTGTATAATTAATTGATTCTTAAAATCTATGGGTTTTTCTTCATGCCTTTGTTGTATATAAGGGTCCATTTAATTCATTCACCCACTTTCTAGTACATGTACGGTTGTACATTTATTTTTTACTCGTTCAAATATTCTCAATTACTTTATGCCAAGATTATTTTGGTTTCAGAAAGTTGATAGACGTGTTCACAATCTGTTTCATATTTAAAATAAGAAGAACAATAGTGTAAAATAGAAGGAGCTAAAGCATCACACTCTTCCCACGTTCCACACTCTCTTTGTATTCCACCCAGGGGTTTTATTTAGCATCAAGTAACGACAACGTATTTCGCTGTCAGAAATTACTGGCGATTCTTCTCAGCGGTATGTGGGGCAGTGATGTTTCGTCTCATGGCCTTTTGGTTCAAGGATGAAGGTAAGATTCTTTGTGGGCGGTTGATGCAAGCTGCTGGTAGGTAGGTAGGTCCTTCTTCTTCTTTCCCTTCACTCTTTGACTTATCTTCTTTCATGACGCTGTGTCCCCCTTAACTTACCCCCCCCTCCCCCCCCCCCTCCAAAACTTGTCTTTTAAAAAAATCTCAGATGTCGTTTATCAGTGAATCATAATTTATTGTCATTTCTATAGCATGTTTCAATTTTCAACTATGTATGTTTTAATTATGCTTCATTATTATTTTAACTAGGTTAAGTGTCATGAGATTTATTAAGTGAATGGCTCTATATAAGTGGATCTATTATTATTATTATTATTATTATTATTATTATTATTATTATTATTATTATTATTATTATTATTATTATTATTATTATCAATGTTATGATCAATATTATTATTATTATCATCATTAGTATTATTATATTATCATTATTAGTATTATTATATTATTGTTATTATTATTATTATTATTGTTGTTGTTGTTGTTGTTGTTGCTGCTGCTGTTGCTGTTGTTATTATTATTATTATTATTATTATTATTATTATTATTATCATCAATATTATTATTATTATTATTATTGTTTTTTATTGAAGGAGGTAAAGCAAAGAGCTTGCCACTAGTAATAACATGCAAAACGGTTCATTCTCCTATTATTACCAAAGCAATAGGATCAATGTTGCTTTACATCCTCATCATCCTCCTCCTCCTCATCCTCGTTCAACACCGTCATGCAGATTTTATTGGTCAAATACACAAATGTGCTGCAAGATAATTCTAACACATTCAATCAGTAAAAAGTGAGTAAAGTTTCTTCAAGGCCGTTATGGCCCATACATAGAGTCGGAGCATAGCCCGGTTTCTATAGCATGAAGCCGAACAGATGATGATAATTAATCACCTCCTGGACAGGACCCTAGTCTGACACAGGTTTTTACTCCCAAGCTACCCATTTGCACCTGGGTCTTTGAGTAAGGAAAATGGTGTGTTAAGTGTCTTTCCCAAAGAACACACACGTTGTACCTAGCTTTGCCAGGATTTGGACCTGGGACCCCATGATTCTAAGGCTGGCAGCCCAACCACTCGGTCACCAATGAAACATTACATTAAATGCTTACATCAATTTTAGTTATGCCTTCTCAAAAGAAATCTTGTCGCCTTTCTACATATTATGGAAGGGTTTTTGCATTGATAGGATCATGTTTACATCTTTCCTCCTCTTCTATTTTTGAAAATAGATATTTGAAATCTTTCTTCCTGTTTTTTGTATTATTTCCATTAGAAACATTGACTGCTCTGTTTAAAACAAATCTGAGGACAGAATTTCCTTTGATGCATTGGAACTGTTTGCTTTCCGCGACTGGGTAAGATGAACGCCATGTGCCGTGTTAGACAGTGTTTGATTGTGTCCCTCTGATAGCGTTCAGCCATCAAGTGCCTTGCATTCTGGTTCTGACGGGGATGAAAATCTAGCCTTCATCAATCGCCACTAATCAAATTTTTAATATGTGAGGCTTTGCAAGGCACTGGATGATGGAGGGCATCCTTGTTGTGTCTGAGATCACTGCATTTGGGTAAATGGGGGTAAATTCCAATAAAAATCTGTTGTGTATCTATAAGTCAAATTGTTCTGATGATGCACAACAAAAACTCAAAATTGGGGTGTCAAAAAGGAAGTAGTGTATGAGAGTCACTCAGCCTTAGTTCTAATATTATTATCGTTACTACTTCATTTACGCTTCAACTCTATGCCCATGTTATTGCAATGGGATTTCCTTTTCGCTCTTGAAAATTCTGTTAAATGAAGTAAAACATATCAATATCTATCTATATATATATATATATATATACATATATATATATATATATATATATATATATATATATATATATATATATATATATATATATATATATATATATATATATATATATATATATATATATATCATTCTGAGCCATTCGTTCTTTGTTGGCCAAAGGCTCTGTTGCCAGGCCACTAGGAGTAACCGTATTTTGCATGTAAGTGCTATGTGATTGTGTCTGAAGGGGATTTCCCATAGTAAAGGTTAACCTATGACGTAATCGATCTTAGCGTGTGTAAAACCCCTATTGATAGAATTTTCTAGTATTACATTGAAATATATCGAAGCGTTTGAAATGGTGTGGAAATTTCAATTCTAGAATTATCTTGGTGTTGACTATAAATAATGAAGGTTGCCCCATGATAAGAGACATTAGTACAAGAATGTAGAAGTAGATTCCATGTCTCGTTATAACAGCTTCCATTGGATATTTTTGTGCTTGCTTTATTCATTGATGTGGCATCAGTGGCTGAGCGGTTAGGCTGCCGGACTGGGGATCATGAGGTCCCGAGTTCGAATCCTAACAAAAGCCAGGTCCGACGTTGTGTTCCTTGGGAAAGACAGTTAACACGCATTTCCCCACTCTACCCAGGTGCAAATGGGTACAAGCACTAGCTTGAGAGTAAAAAAACCTGCATCAGACTAGTGTCCTGGCCAGGTGGTGATTATTGTCACTTGTTCCGTTTCACGCTATAGAAACTTGGATAAGCTCCGGCTCTATGGGCCTTAAGGGCCTTGAAGGAACTTTACTTTACTCATTCATTGATGGATTGCCGACTGAGTATAGTAAATAGCCTTGGTATAATTATTAATCAAGCCTCAGTGTTGCTAGATCGTCTACGTCAACATCTAGATCTAGAGTGCACTGCCTCCTCCATTTCATACCTTCTAACAATGATCCCAAGATCTTTTTTTCTTTAAAACAAAATTCTACCATAAGTTATGTTTAGTTAAGAAGAATTTCATTGTTTCCCCATCTTTGAGAAGAATTTTCATTCACGTATGCCACCATTTAAAAATATTTTTGTTGTTAAAGAGTTGAAATAGTATCATTCACGCCTGTCTGCGTAACCCCAGTATTGAGTACTGACTGGATCTAATAATCATACAAATTAATATTATTTGTTATCACTGATATAAGCCCGGGTATACCCTGTTTGTGCAAAATAAAAGTAAATCACTTCATTTAGAGAAATCATGTACAATTAGTCTCGCTATTCCTGATCTGTGGATTTAAAAAAAATTTGTAATAATCCTTAGACTGAGTCAATGAAATGGAGAAATCCTAGACCTAGGTTCAGGGAGTAAAGTTCACTCTTCACACTTCTATGAAGTGTTCTTTGAAAATGATGTGAAGATGTTTTAATGGTTAACAATTGAAAATTCTGTGGTTGTTTTCTGTTCTAGGTTTAGGTAAGGTATGTATTTTTGTTGTCATTGTCCTTTTAATGCATTATTGATTGATTGAATTAAAATTTAGAAACTACTCAAATGTATATTTGATGTATTGACTATTTGATTTACATGTCATGTTGCTATGTTGAACGTGAAGAGTGACATTTGAGATATTGTAATTATTCGCATTGTGACAATTAATCCCCCCAGCCTTTTTCATGTTTTAAATGTAAATTTTCATCCTTGTCATCACTTAAATTTTGCTATTGCATTTTATCTTTCACAGAGCTGCGTGTGGATTCCTGGGGCTTTATTTATTCTCACCCATAGAAATGTTATTCTCTTCACTAGGCGTCGAAAAAAGTTGTCTAGATTCTTGCAAAAGAAGTGAGTTTGAATTTCTCATGAAGTTTAAAGAAGAACATTTTTTTTTTAGGTTGTTTTAAAATTACTGAACCATACAGATTGTTTTTAATGTTAAGGACAGATTTTTTTTTAGCTGTACAGAAATTCAATGAAATTGTTTTCTCTTTTCTTTTTAAGTAATTTTCTTCGTCTTGGCTTTTTAGGATGAAACAAAAAATGTTATGATACATTTTGTAATTTTCCAAAACATTTTCTGGGTTGAAAAATATTAATGGCCATTATGGAAGCTGTGAGTTTGTTCTAAAGAAAAAACTTGCCACAGAAACGTTTTACTGGGATCGTAAGTTTTTTCTTTCTGCCTCGTTATAATAGATATCGTGATTGTGGAACTCTAAACACATAAGTCCACCTGAAGCAAACACATTAATAAATCATCGAATAGGGCTGCAAACACTAAGTTATACTCTTTGGATTACAATCTAATTACTATGTTAGCCTTTAGAATGTAGTAAATGGAAAAGAAATAATCATTTGTGCATTAAGTTGACTTACACGGTTAGGGTTAACACATAAGTTCATTCTTTGACTTGTGAGGCTAGGGTTTCAAGGTGGAAAATAAAACGGGAAATATTTGTTTAGACAATGTACGTAACTGGAGCTTTTCTTTTGGTTTAAGGCCTCTCAAATTTATAAAGGCATGAAAGATGCATATGTTTGATAATTTCAAGGTTAAATCTAATATCCCATATTTCGTGGACTTACGCGTTTAAAGTTTCATCGACGATATGTAAGATAACCAACTGCTACTTTTAGTTTCATCTTCACAAAGTAAATTATCACTATCTTTAGAAAAAAACATTTTTCTATTTATTTTTGTGCCTTGAAATGCCTTGATTGTTTTTTTTCTTCGTTTTTTTTCTTATCCTTCTTTTTTAGATTATACATCTTGATATCATGCATCTTGATGATTACAGTTGCTGTGTCCAATGGGCATATGGAAAATAATTTTACTTGCTTCATATTTATTAAAGATATCGGATTCATCTCTTTTTCTTTCAGCCGCTTCATCTACCCCAGCATCATCACCCTTTTCATCTCCACCTTGACCTTCCCGCCAGGCCTTGGTCAATTTTTTGCCGGAGACGTATGTGATTTTTTTTTTTTTCTTTTTTTTTTCTTTTGGAAGTGGGTAGAGATTACCACAGTCGTGATCTAGAGTTTTTATGTTTGAGATTGTGATACATTCAGCATAGTTTAGTGAAGGCTAGGAAAAGGGCTAGGGGTGGGGTGTGGGGTTAGTGTTAAGGATTGTGATAGATCTAAAGAGGACTTGGTGGTCCAGAATCAAGGTGTCGGCCTTTCACCCAAAAGGTCGTGAGTTTAAAGCCCCATTGGTTGGAAAATTTTCTCCAGGTAGGAGGATCGACACCTAGTCCCATCGGAGATGGACCATAAAAAGAGGGTCCTGTATGCAGATTACAACGTTATGTACACGATAAAGATCCCTTGGTAGTAGATGGAGGTAAAATTGCATCAAATTAAGCTGGAAAGAAATTTGCTTAAAGTTTATTATCAATTTTGTTTGCACTGTCTTTAAAACGAAATGATAGGGTTGTGTGACGCAGTCAACTATTTTAAGCTTGATTTTGCATTTGTGTATTTTCTTTGATTGATTTATTGATTTATCTCATCAGTTGACCGGCAAGATGGCTATCAATGAATTGTTCAGTAACATCACCTGGACGTTAGGCCAGGCCGAGGACTTAGATGACGAGGCTGTTTTGCGCCACTGGAAACATCCCTTGACCAACATATACGTCACCCTGGTTCTCTTCATCATCATGAACGTGGGTAACATTTCACATCGTTGGTGTACATTTTATACAGGGGTTTCCTCCAAAGTAGCTGGCCCACCTTAGAGACCTTTTTTGTTGTTGTTGCATGTAGCAGATGTCTCCCGCTTCAATTAAAGTATCATTGTCTTCTGAGATGGTATGGGGAGATAACATATTCATGGCCGTGGATAGACCAGTGAAGGTTTTTTTAGGCACTTTTTTTGTTTCAATTTGAATGACCTTTTTTTATGTGCATGTAAACAGATTTCTCCCTCTTCAAGAGGTTCCTTTGATAAACTTTAGTCTGGCTAACAGGCCGGGTTTTTGTTGTTGTTGTCGTTGTCCTGGTCTTGGATGCATTGCAAAATCCAGGATGAGAAAGTAAGAACTTCTCTATACTGCAAGTGAACTTTAAAAAAAAAAAAAGAAATCCTAGATATAAATTTTAAAAAAAAAAAATAAATTGAAACGTTTAGAAAGAGATTTTCATCATAATCCCTGAAGGCTAAACCCCTATCCCAAATACTAACAACCCTTCACCCTCTCTTTCAATGTTGCGCATGCGAGCGAAGTGTTTTGACCTCTGCGGGACATCGAAGCATGCTTCCACGGCGTGATTTTGTGGTGCATGCGACCACTTTATTTTTTATTTGTTTTTTGGAAGACTGATTGGTCTGCTAAACTCAATATGCAGTTAAACGTAAATTCAAAATGAAAAATTAATTAAGTGGGTAGGTGTTACTGGTAGATCCCATGTCTTTCCTTCCATTCTGATCCATTTTTTTTCTCACTTTTTTTTTTTCACCATGGGATCACCATGCTGAACGAATGAAGCGGAATTCCAATAAAAAAAAACAAAACAAAAGTTGAATACAGGATAAGTTTCTTAGAAGTTTTTATCCCTCTCGTGATCCATGAAGTGTACAGAGTCTTCTATCTGTCCGTCTTTGCAGTTCCTGATGGCCGTCATTTCCAACACTCTACCTCTGCCAGCCGGTGTCTTTGTGCCAGTGTTCACTATTGGTACGTATGCTGTAAACTATATCACAAGCATGGGAACATAAATAGAGACAGACAAATGCTAATGAGGCATGTCGTTGTGAAGATGTGTCCTTTAGTCTGTGAAAGTAATAGGTAAAGACTTTCGAGACTTTCAACCAACACGTATTGATGATCCGTACTGAGACTCTCAACTTGACCTGGTGTGAATGGGTACACAGCTATTGATGATAACAGGCTTCTGTAGAAGTCTGAGGCTTAATTTCCTGCTGGGGGGATCGGGTGGAAAATCTCCATAAATATATTGGCTGCCAGGAAGCCAATTATCAATGTTTTCAGGAATGTATTTGGCTGTCGTGCAAGTGAGAATTACTAGCATTTGATTGGCCTCAAACACCTTCGAAGCTCACAATGCCAATGAATACTAAATCTCTCTGTTTGAATGATTGGTCCTCAAGAATCAGCAACCATCACAATGAATACTAAAGTTTGAATGTCCCATCAATATATTGGCTGCCAGGAAGCCCCACCGCAATACTAACATTTGATTGAATACTAATAGTTTGAATGTCCTCAAGAAGCCACACCAATGAATACTAAAGTTTGAATGTCCTAAAGAAGCAAATGAATACTAAAGTTTGAATGACCTCAAGAAGCATACCAATGAATACTAAAGTTTGAATGACCTCCTCAAGAATCTAAAGTCTGAATGTCCTCACCAATAATGAATACTAAAGTTTGAATGTCCTCAAAAGTCACATCAATGAATACTAAAGTTTGAATGTCCTCAAGAATCCACACCAATGAATACTAAAGTTTGAATGTCCTCAAGAAGCCACACCAATGAATACTAAAGTTTGAATGTCCTCAAGAATCCACACCAATGAATACTAAAGTTTGAATGTCCTCAAGAATCCACACCAATGAATGCTAATAGTTTGAATGTCCTCAAGAAGCCATACCAATGAATACTAAAGTTTGAATGTCCTCAAGAAGCCATACCAATGAATACTAAAGTTTGAATGTCCTCACACCAATGAATCTAAAGTTTGAATGACACCAATGAATACTAAAGTTTGAATGTCCTCAAGAAATGAATACCACACACAATGAATACTAAAGTTTGAATGTCCTCAAGAAGCAGCCACACCAATGAATACTAAAGTTTGAATGTCCTCAAGAAAGCCATACCAATGAATACTAACTTAATTGGTCTTGAAGATTTTTTATTTGCTTTTTGGCATGATAAAGTTGAGACCGTAGTCATTTTGGACTGACCTCCATTTTATTAAAACAAATTTACAGGTTTCTATTGATAATGTGTCATTTTGATTTTTGATTATTTCCACTTAAGCGTTTTATTTGTGGTTGCTGCCACTGTCCAGTGGGATTTGATTGTGTCTTTTTTGTTCTTATACCATAATTCGTTTTTTTGCTAACCTTTCACCAGGTGCCGCGTTTGGTCGTCTTGTTGGGGAAAGCATGGCTGCTTGGTTTCCAGCAGGAATACCATCTGGTGACATAGTAAGAAAGATAGTACCCGGAGGCTATGCCGTCGTTGGTAAGAACTGACATGCAGTCTCATCGTATAGCATTGTTTTCCAGTTCTCACCTTTGATCTGGAGGGGGGGGGGATTCTGCGGTCCTGAGGCAAGGTGGGGGGATTTTCTACCTTTAATACAAGAAACTCTTTGTCCTGGTTCATTGTTCGCACCAAATACAAGTATCGGTTCATTGTTCGCACCCTTTCTACCTTTAATACAAGAAACTCTTTGTACTCCTCAAGGTTCATTGTTCACACCTCTTTCTACCTTTAATACAAGAAAATCTTTGTCTGGTTCATTGTTCACCTTTAATACAAGAAAATCTCTTTTCATACACCTTTTCTATTTAATACAAGAAAATCTTTGTACTCCTCAAGGTTCAGTGTTCACACCTCTTTCTACCTTTAATACAAGAAAATCTTTGTCTGGTGTTTACAGCTCTTTGTCTCCTCAAGGTTCATTGTTCACAGCTCTTTCTCCTTTCTAAAAAAAATCAATGTTCATAGTTTACAGCTCTTTCTACAAGAAAATCAATGCTCACATGTTTACAGCTCTTTGTACAAGAAAATCAATGTTCATTGTTTACAGTCTTAAAAAAAATCAATGTTTACAGCTCTTTGTACAAGAAAATCAATGTTCATTGTTTACAATCAATGTTTGTTGTTTACAGCTCTTTCTACAAGAAAATCAATGTTGTTGTTTACAGCTCTTTCTACAAAAAATCAATGTTTGTTGTTTACAGCTCTTTCTACAAAAAAATCAATGTTGTTTACAGCTCTTTCTGTTTGTTGTTTACAGCTCTTTCTACAAAAAAATCAATGTTGTTTAAGCTCTTTGTAAAGAAAATCAATGTTTGTTGTTTTCTACAAAAATCAATGTTGTTTACAGCTCTTTCTACAAGAAAATCAATGTTTGTTGTTTACAGCCTTTCAGGAAGTGTCAATGTTTGTTGTTTACACGCGGCCAGCCATTTGACAACAACTGCTGTGATCGTGTTTGAAGTGACTGGCCAGATAAGCCATGTGTTGCCTGCCGTGGTAAGAAGGCGATAAGGATGTTAGAAGAAGGAACGATTCTATATGTAAATGAATGAATGAGAAAAGAAAGAAATGTATGGGGAGAAATGTAGAAAGAAAAAAAGAGAGATGGATATGGAGAGAGAGAGAGAGAGAGAGAGAGAGAGAGAGAGAGAGAGAGAGAGAGAGAGAGAGAGAGAGAGAGAGAGAGAGAGAGAGAGAGAGAGAGAGAGAGAGAGAGAGAGAGAGAGAGAGAGAGAGAGAGAGAGAGAGGGAGGGAGGGAGGGAGGGAGGGAGGGAGGGAGGGAGGGAGGGAGGGAGGAGAGGGAGAGAGAGAGAGAGAGAGAGAGAGAGAGAGAGAGAGAGAGAGAGAGAGAGAGGAGGGAGGGAGGGAGGGAGGGAGGGAGGGGAGAGACAGAGAGGTAGACAAACAAACATACATAGAGACAGGCAGATGGAGACAGAGAGAGACTTACAGAGACAAGTTTCTTTTCCATATTTACCTCAAATGACACAATTTTTCTCTGTTTGAACTTTCAGGTGTCTGTCCTAATAGCCAATGCTGTAGCTAACATGCTCCAGCCCTCCTTCTACGACAGCATCATTAAATTGAAACGACTGCCATACTTACCTGATATTGTCTCTGCTAAATCAAAAGTAAGATCCTCTTGCGTAGCTCTTATTTTAACAGATTAAGCTGAAATTTGATGGGAAATTTCAAATTAAGGCAAAAAGAAAAAACAATTCCCCAATATTTTTATGAGTCGGTTCTTTTTATTTAAATGATTGAATTGTAAATAAAAAAAGTAAAATCCTAAAAATGAGTTTCAAAAGAGTATATGCCGTCATTATTGTGACTAAAAAAAAATTGGCTGTTTTGTTAACTATTATATTGATCCCGGTATTTTTAAATTCATGATTTATCTAAAAAAGATACACCAAGAAAACAAAACAAAACAACCCAAAACAAACAAATCCAAACTTTTCTGTAGGATTTGATAGCATGATCCAAACGTTCTTCTGTTGAAAGAGACCAAAATGAAATTAAAAACAAACAAACCAACCAGAGGTAGGATAAAGAGTGTGTTGCACACAAGATGGCTGCTAATCATGTTTAAAACCGACACACACGGACATGGTAGATAGCTCGTCATGAGGTGGAAAGTGTCCTGAACTCACATCCCAAAGGGCAGCTGAGGTAACAATTCAGCCTACGGCCATGAAAATCGCATTGATTGATGTGATTGTCGGTAGCTCTTTCACATGTCAGTGATGATAAAACCGGAGCCAAATTTTGATTTTCGTAATTGCGACGTACTCTTAGCAAAAGGGACTTAATTGTGTTTTCTTCGCTTGTTTCTAGCATGAATGTGTATTCAGCTAATGTAATGCTCAACACTGAATTATTATATTATGGGACTCGCATTCCGTACGTTACTTTCACATTTCAGTGCCTGGCTTCTGTATGTTGAAGACTTTATGGTTCACGACGTGCATTTCATTTCATTCGGGGGCCACGTATCAAGACCTTCAAGAGCTTCTGGTTCACACAAGGCACAGATCTTATCCACTGGTGGACTCCAAAGGTACGGAAAGCTTTTCCGTTGAAAGGTTGTAGTCTTGCCTTGTCTTGTCTTGTGGTTGGCTTTGTGTCATTCTTGATATTGATAATTGTAATTGTAAAAACCACTGGTGAATTCTAAAGGTCGTAGTCTTGCCTTGTCTTGTCTTGTCTGGTTCACACCAGGCACAGATTTTATCCACTGATGGATTCAAAGGTACGGCAAAGCCTTTCCGTTTAAAGGTCGTAGTCTTGTCTTGTCTTGTCTTGTCTGGTTCACACCAGGCACAGATTTTATCCGCTGATGGATTCCAAAGGTACGGCAAAGTCTTTCCGTTTAAAGGTTGTAGTCTTGCCTTGTCTTGTCTTGTCTTGTCTTGTCTTGTCTGGTACACCAGGCACAGATTTTATCCACTGGTCGATTCCAAAGGTATAGCAAAGCTTTTCCGTTGAAAGGTCGTAGTCTTGTCTTGTCTTGTCTTGTCTTGTAATTGGCTTTGTGTCATTCTTGTTATTAATAATTGTAATTGCTGCTGCCACTGGTTCATCATCAGATTGCTATAACCATTTTTCACCACTTTTACCACTTTGCTTTTCTGTTGCCACTACTACTGCTGCTAATATTGCTATAACCATCACTGCTATAAAACACCATCACCACCACTACCACTACCACTACTATTACTACTGCTACTACTACTACTACTACTACTTTTACTGCTACTACTACTGCTACTACTACTACTACTACCACCACCACCTAGTACTACCACTGCCACTACTACTACTACTACTACTACTACTACTACTACTTTTACTACTACTACTACTACTACTACTGCTGCTGCTACTGCTGCTGCTGCTACTACTGCTACTACTACTACTACTACTACTACTACTACTACTACTTCTGCTGCTACTACTACTACTACTACTACTACTGCTGCTACTACTACTACTACTGCTGCTGCTACTACTACTACTGCTGCTACTACTACTACTACTACTACTACTACTACTACTGCTACTACTACTACTACTACTACTACTATTATTATTACTACTACTACAACCACTACAACCACTACTACTACAACTACTACTACTACCACCACCGTCAATCCTTCTTCTTTTTTTTCCAAGAGAACAAGAATAACAACAGTTGTTGCTTTGCATCACAGGGAAGAAAACAATGAAAATCCCCTCCTGTGTACACGCATTATTTTGAAGCATTTCTGATCAACACATTAAATGCCTGCTACTGTCTATGTTGATGTTATCTTTGGTACAGATTTTAAAAAAAACAAAGAACTTTATTGTCTTTTTTTCTCCATTAACCCCCCCCCCTCCCCCCACCAAAAACAAAAAACAACCCACAAACAAATCAAAAACAAAAATGAAACAAAAACTACCCCAAACCCGCTATCCCCAACCAAACAGATTCGATGATTCTCCTGGGTTCCATCCAGCGGCTGGAGCTGGAGCGCATCCTCCTGGTCCACATCAGCCACGACAATCAGGTCATGTGGAGTCTGAGCCACCGCGTGGGCCCTCCGTCCATTCACGGGCCCAGGTCCCCGCCCCTCGTCATCACTTCTGTCCCGGAGGAAGAGGCCGTGCTTGAGGACAAGTCGGAGGTGGGGGGAGCGGCGGAGGGAGCCGGGAAGGAACCGGAAGCGCGTCCATTCGTTTCAGAGTGACCAGAGTGCCGGAGAACGAGGCCAGAGCCAGCGAAGACAGTGTGGATGGAGACAGCCAGCAGCCTAAAAATAGCATTCCAATGAAATTCTTGTCGGTGGTACGGAGAATTTCTTAATAGTTTTGTCAGTATGTGTGTTTGTGTGTGTGTGTGCGCGCGCGCGCTCATGTTCGCATGTATGCATAACTATATTCATTAATTCACTCTGAGGGGTTGGGGGTGGGTGGTGAGAGTTGACTGCGACTAAAGTGAAAGAAATTTCTTTTTACCAGCCTAATAAAATTTTCAGGTTTCTTTAGTCTCCAGTTTTGAAAATCCTTGATTTTCTTAACTCGGTCTGGTTTTAAGGTTGTCCGCTAGAAGTGAAAAAATCTGGCCTGATAGTGATATGACATTTTCTGTCTAATTTCACAGCTGTTTCATGGGACTGATAATTTCCTTTCTCTTCTAATTGTATGGTCGAATAATTCACAGCTGCCAATTGTTCCATAACATGTTCCATATATTAGGCCACGCTGTAGGTCCGTTAATCTGATTTCAATTCTCAGAGTTTGCATGGCTGGAAGTCAGCATGTAAAATACATACTTAGTGTTTTTTGGCTTTGAGTCTGTAAGTCTGTACTTTTATTTCTTTCTTTCTTTATCAGCTCCCATTCTACCTTCTGGTGTATGGGTTTTAGATGCCCAAAATGATCTTTCTCCAGGCTGCCCTGTCCTGACATTTTCTGTTTCCTTCTGTGAAAGTGAAATTTCTTTGCGTTAATGCCTCTTTTATATCTTCTTCCCACTTTCTCTGAGGTCTACTTTTTGGTCTTTTACCTTGAGTTTTAGCACTCTATACTGATTTAGTTATTCTATTGTCATTTATTCTGTCAACATGCCCAAACCATCTCAGTTGATTCATTTCTATCTTTGTTTTTATGCTATCTGCTTTGGTTTGATCTGTTATTGTTGTGTTTCTGATTTTGTCTCTTTTAGTTTTCCCTTCTACTCTTCTTAGATATTTCATTTCGGCTGCCTGTACTCTACTGTATTCCCTACTGTCTAAGATCCAGGTTTCACTGCCTTAGAGGAGAGTAGGACAATAAACTGTGTTGTATACTGCCATTTTGGTTTTTGTTGACAATTCTTGTTTACCTACAAATGCCTTTCCTAGTTGGTTATATATTGCTAAGTCTGTACTGAACTGTGAAAAATATGTGTATATAAGATCACGAGGTTGAACACATTTCGTTTTTAACTGTTAGTCTCAAGTTCTGATCCATCATCATTGTTAGAGCCTTAGATAGGTCTCGGTGATCTAGATCTAGAAAGTAGATGGTGTTTCGAAGTCAGGAGTCATATCCATGTCGGAGTCTAAAACATAATCTAACAATTCATCATCATTGTCATCATTTTCTTCCTCTTATACGGACTGTGTGATCAGCGAGTGAAGAAAATTGAATAGCCATCATCTAAGAGGAAAACGTGTAGTTTGTAAAATTTATAGGAAATCTAGTCAGCAACAACACATTGGAGTTTTGTACACATTAAGTTAAATATCAATCAGTTTATTCATTCATCTACATCCTTTAGACACTGGAAGATGGCAATTTATCTAAGCTATTATAGTAAGGTTAATACTGTAATGAGGCCTCTCACCTGAGGCTTGCCGGAACGGGCGCATTGGCAAGCAACCAGGGTTAATCGTTGAAGTCGTAAGCGGATGCATCGGGAAGCATTGGGATAAAATAAAGCACATTTTGCCAGGTGACCCAGGTGCAAGTGGGTACCAGCATCTGCTGGGGGGAGTGAAGCAAACTACCAGACCAGGGGGACAATGTAGTATCACCTGTTTCACTTCACACTCTGTTTGTGGCGTAGGTGGCAAGGTGGTGAGGCTGCCAAACTTGGGATCATGAGGTCCCGGCCAGGTTGGAATCCCAGCAGATATAGTTCCAACGTTGCGTTCCTTGGGAAAGACACGTAACACGCATTTTTCCCAACCCGAGCCGAGTGCCAATGGGTACAAGCACTAGCTTTGGGAGTAAAATTCCTGCACCAGACAAGCCTCCTGTCCGGGAGGTGATTATTATCACGGGTTCTGCTTGGTGCTAACGAAACCGAGATAAACTCCGGCTCTATATTGGCGGTATTGACCTTGATGGAACTTTTCTTTTAGCCACTTTGCGTTTTAGAAACCAAGGTATGCTCCGGCTCTATGGGCTGTAGCTCTGAGGGCTTTTAAGGAACTTTTCCATTTTTTAAATTAGTATTAGTGACTTCCTCAAGATATATTTAATTTATGCTCGTATCCTTTGTGAACCATGTCTCTTAATGTATTCATTATCTTGTTTCTGCCCCAGCCTGAACGTCCGCGAACCACCAGGACGGATGAGGAAGACACGTCACAGCAAAACTACAATACCATTCATGTGCCTCTTCGGTCCATCCTGAAAAGTCCAGCTCTTCATCCAAGCTCCATAAAGCCAGGAGTACAGGAGATCTCAAAGGTTGGCACATAGACGAACAGTTTTTCCTCATAGTTTTATCTGGAAGTGCTCTGTCTTTAGCCCCTTTTTTTTAGGGGTCTGAGTGGTTGAGAGCTCAACCAAAAGATCGTGGGTTCAATCCCTGTCAGGTTGAAACATTTTCCTGAGTTTTTTTAGTTAAACCCCAAACCCCTGGTCCAGGTAGATGGATAAACACCTAGTCCCACGTCAGAGATGGGCGATAAGAAGGAGGTCCCGTGTGCTGATCACAACACTCTGTGCATGTTAAACATCTCCATGACTGTTTTCAGGGCAGTCTGGGCAAAATTTTTAAAAAAGTTCTCCCAAAGGCCGGGAAATCACCTTAGCTGTGGATGCGGATAAAATTAAAATCAGCATCAATATCAAGCAATAGAAAAGAAAGGAGTTATAAAAGAAGACATTTCTTTCTCTTGTCACATTGTCATGGAGGAGTCTGCGTTACAGTAACAGGGTTGCGTCTCACCGGACGAGAATTCAATCTAATATAGTTGAGCTTTTTATATACACGACAATCATCATCAGCATCATTGCCATCATCGACATTGCCATTACCATCATAATCAATGTTAGGCACAAACCGATGACCTTTTGGTCGAGAGGCCAACACCTCGATTCTGGACCAACGAGTCCGCCCCTTGTTCTGTTGTAGGCAAACTCATCTTAAACGATTGAAACATATGATATTATTTTTCCTCACCCTTCAGCTGAAGTGAACAATTTCTACCGCAAACTGGCCAAACAGAGAAAGGAGGGAATTTTGGAAGACATGCCTTACACCCTTGATGTGAGTTCTTAGATAATTTTTGTCATTACACTCTTTTCCCATTATGAGAAAACCCTCGTGATCCTCAGTCCGGTAGCCTAACCTCTTGGCCACCGATGCCACAAAAATACATGAAAAAAAATAATCAAGAGACTTAAACAATTAAAAAAAAAATAATTTGAAATAGACCAATCACACCTCTTCCCATCCTCCAATTTGTCCATGAGAGGAAAAAAAGAAAATTGCTTTTGTGTTGATGTAATAATTGAGACAATTTTGTCAATTGATGTTTATGTTTTTTACATTATTTGAATTCATTGCCTTTTTCCAGTTGATTTTATAGTGGAACACAGGGTATGGTAGCAATGGAATGAGCGTATACAATTTATAAATAGCTATGGTTTACGCAGGCTTTCCTGATAAGATAAAAATCTCTTTGATATTGCAGAAAGGAAGCTTCACCAACTTGTACAAGAAAGTGAAACTGGTAAGAAATTTTTCATTTCATTACATTTTCTTAGTTTCTTTGATCTTTCAGGGGTTGGGGGGGGGGGGGGGCATTCGGCTGTCCAGAGGTAAGAAGGTGCCAGCCTCTCAACCAAAAGGTTGTGTGTTCAAGCCCCGGCAGATTGAGAAGTTTTTCCTGATATGTTTCTGAGTAAAACCTACCCCCTGGTCCAGGAAGGTGGATCGACACCTTGTCCCATCAGAGACAAACGATAAAAAAGAAGGTCCCGTGCGCAGATCACAACTGTCTGTGTACATTAAAGATCCCTGGGTTGTTTATAAGGCAGTCCATGCAGAATTACAGCTCCAATTGAACTGTGAGAATCAAATCATAATGATTCATAAGGCGATCAACATTTTTTCACAGCTAATTTTCTTCTTCTTCTGGGTGGGCGGTTGGTAAGGGCTGCTGTCAGGTCCTACTTCTTTCCTTTCCCCTCTTTCTCATGTTCTTCTTCATCTTGCTTCTCGCTTTTTCCCCTTAATTCACAATGTAATCACTGCACATGATGAACGGGTTAAATGGCAATGAAACTAGGAAATGAAAGCAGCTGCAGTTGGTCAGTATTTTAATATGAATTGATTACAGGGGCTGTGTGATTGGCAAGGTTGGGATGACCAAAGGTTGTGTGGACGGTTGGCATCTGAAGTGTAGAGATAAAATAACGGAGAGAATAATTTTTGCCAAGGGCAGATCTAATAATATTGGCTGAGACTGGGAAGAATATTTGATTTGATTTGATTTGATTTGATTTTACCCACCCCACCAGTATTATTTTAATCATGAAGTCACAGTGTTTAATTGTTTTTACGTTTCGATTTCATCAGCCCCTGAGCCCAGGCCCACAAAGATCAAGAATTTACCCACAGAAGATGTGAGTGGTGGTTCTTTGTAAGATTTTGTTAAGATCTAGTACATCGTGACTGATTAATGCGGTTTTAACTAAAAAACTAAGGGTGGCATGAATTGCATTATAATTATAAGACATGAACTTATTTTGTCTTGCTTTTAATATGATTTCGAATTTGAAAGGATGAAGTTCTTGATAGCTTAACAGAAGAAATTAAGTTTATTCTTTCAAGGCCCTTATGGCCCATACAGCTGGAACTTATTCCTGTTTCTATGGTATGAAGCGGAACAAGCAATGATAATCACCTCCTGAACAGAATGCCAGTCTAATCGCAGGTTTTTACTCCCAAACTGTTGTTGGTACCCATTTACACCTAGGTTTGCGTGGGGGAAATCCGTGTTAAGTTAAGTGTCTTTCCCAAAGAACACAACATCGCACCTAGCAAGCATTGCTAAGATTTGAACCCAGGATCTCATGATTTCAACCTAGTCTGGCAACTTAGCGACTGGGCTACCAATGCCACAGTATGAGAAATATGGGAAGTGAAATTGTATAATGTCATTTTCTCCAAAGCAGGTTTTGACTGGTTAGAATTGTATTAGTCTGGGGCCACAGTGTACATTTTAATTAACCCTTTCCTGCCAAGGGGCCCTCCACAACTCTAGTACTTGTGTATCTAAGCCCTCACTTCCTATTCAGTCTGTGTGCCTAAGCAAAGGGATGCAACTTTGATGAAAAGTAAACCTGTCTCAGTTTAAATTAATTTTAGACTTAAACATCTTTCAATTGCAATGAAGAAATTATAACAAACTAGGAAAGAAAACAAGCTTTCAGAAAATATACACATTTATATCAATATAACGAGCTTTTAGTTGTCAGTAACTTTCGTGAGTAGGTCAGTAAATTCATAGAAAGTAATAGCTTCGCTTTGTTTACAATCACCGTAAATCAAAAAATGAAAGTGGATAAAATTATGCGGTTTTTTTTTGCACAAATGAAGCCTGAAATTCTTGCACATCACTAGATTGCCGATTCTAGTCTCACACATTGTGATATCTTGTTGTTATGCGAATACAAAGACGAAGAATAAAACGAGGGATGCATTAGGGTGTTTTAGGCTTGAGTCTGATGTCGCATTCGGTGGCAGTAGGCATCGAGGCTGATGTCGCATTCAGTCGCAGTAGGCAGGAAAGGGTTAATAAATGTATTTTGTCAATGTATACAAACATTTCAAAGGATTATACATTTTTAGCGGAATCTTTAATTATGTATCATGCATGAAGCGGTTGAAATTGTCCAATAACGAGAAAATCTTTTTTATTTTATTTTATTTAGTTGTGCTTTCCATTGAATTTGAAAATTCTAGGCTTAGCCCTGTTACAAGTTTTTTTAAAGCAGCCTCAGTGTGTTCAGAAGGAATATTGATTCGTAAAAAAATAAAACATTCCAAAGAGACTACCATAGTATTTCCTAATCTGGCATCAGACTCATTGGTCGAACCCTTCTTGAAAATCTGGCTGTTTTAGAGACTTATGTGTTAAAACATGATCCTTTCAAAAATTTTTTGATTATTATTATTATTATTATTATTATTATTATTATTATTATTATTATTATTATTATTATTATTATTATTATTGTTATTGTTGTTATTGTTATTGTTATTGATATTGTTAATGATATTGTTACTGTTATTTTTATTATTATTATTATTATTTTTATTATTATTATTATTATTATTATTATTATTATTATTACTATTACTATTTTATTATTATTGTTGTAGTTGTTGTTGTTGCCCTTATTATTTAGATCTAGATATCTAATTGGTTTTATGTGCTTTCATTCTGAATTTAATTCTTGAATGAAGTGCGTCTCAGTCCTTTCGTTTCCGGCTCGTACAAATCTAAAAATCATGACGTCTCTGTTTTTGCTCTTTTGTGCATAGATTTGGCCTATAAATGAAACTCATGTATTTTCAATCTTTCAAATCATTGAATATGAATCGGCCTCGCAAATCCACACCAAATTTTGAGCAAGCGTGCAAATTTTCAAGAATTTTGGTTGTCTGGCGTAGAAATCATCTGATTCTACGTTACACGATCCAATCCTCCATTAATTATAAATTAGCTTATGTGTTTGTTTTGTGTAATGTACAGAAAGAAGCCTTGGAGTTATAAATTAGATAATTTTTTTGTTTTGTGTAATGTACAGAAAGAAGCTTTGGAGTTATAAATTAGATAACTTTTTTTGTTTTGTGTAATGTACAGAAAGAAGCCTTGGTAAGTTATAAATTAGATAATTTTTGTTTTGTAATGTACAGAAAGAAGCCTGGGAGCAGAGACAGCTGTGCATGACGATAGACTGGGAAGGCATCCAGATAGATCCCGCTCCCTCAGCTTCCAGGTTTGGTGGATATTTATATCACTTCTTTCTTAAGTAAACACACTTCTTTACACAAGGTTTGGTATAGCGTTATATTTATGTCATATCTTCTCCTTCTTAAGTGGAACACACTTTTCTCCTTTTTCTTAAGTGGAACACAAGGTTTGGTATAGCGTTATATTTATGTCATATCTTCTCCTTCTTAAGTGGAACACACTTCTTTACACAAGGTTTGGTATAGCGTTATATTTATGTCATATCTTCTCCTTCTTAAATGGAACACTTTTTACACAAGGTTTGGTATAGCGGTATAATTATATCATATCTTCTCCTTCTTGGGGTTGGGGGAAGTTTTTTTTAGTCTTCTTTACACATGTAGACGATGTTGTAAATGCCAGTTTTTGATGACCGTAAGCCAAACACACGGGATATCCATTACATAGGTGTGAAATTAGGCCTTGCGTCAGTCCTTGTTTGTCCACCTGACAATATAGCATGATTTTGACATGTCGTAGCCTTTCATTGCCTGCTTAACCTGTCAATCACTAGGGTGGACCCGCGAAGAGATTTTAAAGATCCACCATGCATTCTTGCTTATGTGTTTTATCTGTCTAGCGTCCATTGAAGCTTGACCGTGAGTGACACCACAGATAAATGCCATGTTTGTTTTGATCAACTGTTAATTGAAATCTGTCTTGCCAAAATCCGTGGTCCTGTATAATCGGGAAAACCCGGCCAATTGGGACAATTGTGTGATCCACCGAGATTTCCCGATTAGAGAAATTCCATTTTAATTGACAAATTCAATTCTTGAGTATTACTGTCAGCATGCATGATTTTGAAATTAATCGGAAACTTTAAATCCAATTTTGATTTTAAAGTGATATAATATTTGATTTTGTTTTTGAACGTGCTACTACCGACTTAAACTTCTATTGGGGCAGTTTGTTACACAGCCTTACTGTACTAGACTAAAATGAGTGCAGGTGACAATCAGTGTACTGTACTAGACTAAAAATGAGTGCAGGTGACAATCAGTGTACTGTACTAGACTAAAAATCAGTGCAGGCGACAATCAATGTGCTGTACAACTCAGTGCAGGTACAATCAATGTGCTGTACTAGACTAAAAATCAGTGCAGGCGACAATCAATGTGCTGTACTAGACTAAAATCAGTGCAGGTGACAATCAATGTAGTACTAGACTAAAAATGATGGGTGACAACCATGTAAGTGTGGGACCATTTTGACAGCCTGATCTAGTTGTTCTTGTATTGATCTAATGGGAGTTTGATGGGTATAAAGGGTTAGATGATAAGGGAGAGTACAAATTATTAATAGAAAGTGTCATAGATTGTGTGGTTTCTGAGAAGGCCATTTTTGCTGAAAATGGGACAAATCTAGTCTATCAGATTAGTGGATAGAGCAGTTCATTCCACAATGATATAATGATATATTGAAAAAATTGTTTAGAAACACCATGTATGTTATAATTCTAAACTAAAGCAAGTTGAATTTATATACAAATTTTATCTTAGAAACAATATCTTTCAACACAGCTGTTATACAATAAAGCCTTTTATCTAAACTAAAGCTGTTATACATACAATAAAAGTGTGAAATTTCTAAAAGTTGGTACCATTTTTATCTTTCAAATTTTATCTAAACTAAAGCAAGTTGGTACTCATTTTTATCTTTCAACACAGCTGTTCAACACACAGCTGAATTTATCTAAAAAAGCTCAGAAATTCTTATCTAAACTAAAGCAAGTTGGTACTCATTTTTATCTTTCAACACAGCTGTTATACAATAAAAGCCAGAAATTTTATCTAACGTAAAGCAAGTTGGTACTCATTTTGCTGTTATACAATCAGAAATTTTATCTAATATACACTATTTTGGTCCCAAAAACTATCCCAAAACCTTTTGAGGATCTATTATGAATATTGCTTTACATCCTCTGGAAAATACGGGACATATTCTGTTGACCTATTTTCAGAAGGCACCATCTCAAAATGAGTAAAAAGGTGCCGTTTCCACTTGGTGCTATAGAAACCGAGATAAGCTGTGGCTCTATGGGCCTTGCAGGAACTTTATTTTATGCTCTGCCAATTGAAATGAGACCCTCATCGTCCAAATCACATGTACTGCCATGAATGAATTTAACTTTCATTGAAAATTGATTGAATTGTGATTTGAATGAGATGATGTTTCAAAAGTGCAAATCAAATTCTGACATTGTACTGAGGAGTGACGTTTCCTTATGAAACACTGTTGGTAGTCTAGTGGTAAGGTTACTGGACTGAAGATCGTGAGGTCTTGAGTTTGGATCACGATGATTATACCTCCATTGTTATGTTACCTGTTCTGTTTCACACTATAGAAACTGGGGATAAGCTCTGGCTCTATGGGCTGTGACAGCCTTGAAGGAACTTTACTTTACTACTGTAAATCTTACGTTAAATTACCTTTAGTGTAAAGCCTTAAGAACATTTTGAATATTTTAGATTGAGAAGATCTTTACAGGTATCTATTTGTTCTTTATCTGCCTGACAAATGAAAATAGATGGGTTGCGTTCTTCACTCGGATATCTGAAATTATTCTCTGTTCCCAGGTTCACTCTCTCTCTCGTTGTTGGGATTGAGCCATGCGTACGTGACTAACACAGGCCGGCTGGCTGGAGTCGTAGGTCTAAAGGAGGCAAGTACTGGGAGCCTCTCACATCCTGTATTTTGTTTTGCCGTGGGCGGCTGGTTAGTGCTATTGGTAGATCCTGCTATTTCCTCTCGTGAATTCACTTTAGCGGATGGTTTTTCCAACGGCTGCTGTTAAGTCCTTCTTTCCTTTCACTCTTTCTCAATCTCATGCCTTTCTAGATCTTGCTGTTTCCTCTCATGAATTCACTTTAGCGGATATTTTTCCAACGGCTGCTGTTAAGTCCTTCTTTCCTTTCACTTTTTCTCAATCTCATGCCTTTCTAGATCTTGGTGTTTCCTCTTAATTAACCCAGAGATCACGGGTAAATTCCAATGCAAAAAACAAACGCTAGCCACTCACATCAAGATTGCCGCATGCGCTAGACGGGAAAAAAATTGCAATGAAATAGAAACAAGCTGGCTGAGATAAAAGAAATTGCTGTTCTTTTAGTGTACCAAATTATTTTTTGTCTCAGAAGGATGGATTTTTTTTCGTCCTCTCAGCGAGTTCGGTTATTTGTGCAAAATTATTGTTGTGTAAAATTTGTAATTTTGCTCATTTTTGGTAGTAGCGTTTTTGGTTTGTAATAGGCAGGTAGGAAGAGCTGTGCCAAGGAGCTTTTTGGCGACTACGACCCTCCACGTACCTGGGGTCCTCGGTTGCTCAGATGGTGGCGATATTTCCTGTTGTTTCCACAGCGGGGGATGAGACTGTCGAGGATTTTTGTATTTTGTTGCCTTGGGAGTTCTTTGTCCTATTATTAGTATTTGTCTTTCCTGTTATGGGAACTTCTAGACCAACTCTTCTCATGAATTGACCAAAGACTGTTGCCTGTCTTGTCAAGATTCTTATTGATGAGACGAATATGATTCTCGTTGTGTTTCTTTCTTTCATTACTCCTTCATTTTTTCTTCTTTGCTGTCCATAATATTTTTAGCCTTAAAAGACACTCCCTGCAGCCTTCAAACGGAACAGGCGATAGTAGTCACCTCCTGGACAGGACACTAGTCTAATGTAGATTTTACTCCCAAGTTAGTGCTTGTACCCATTTACATGTGTTTCGAGTGGGAATATATATATATATATATATGTGTTAAGTGTCTTTCCCAAGGAACACAACGTCGTACCTGGCTTCACACGATTCAAATGTGGGACCTCATGGTCCTAAGAATGGCAGCTTAACCACTCGGCCACTGGCGCCATCAGGTCTCACAAATATGAAACAAAATAAGCTCTACATAGCATTGCGACAGCCTTCCTCTTTAGCGGAGGGATAGCTTTTGGTTTGTTAACAAGAATTTCATTTTGTTGAATGACGTTTTCACCTGACACTGACATAGTTTTTTTGATGTATTTGTAATGTACCAGAGTTAATGTAAATATAGTTACATGCAAATGAGGTTTAAAATCTCAAGCGAGGGGGGGGGGGGGGTTGACGGACTCTGCTGGTAGGTCTTACTTCTTTTTTTTTATTCTTTCTTTCACTTTATCATTCGTCTTGCTGTTTCCTCTTAATTCACCCTGAGATCACCGCATGTGGTGGACAGGGTAAATTTCAATGAAATAACAAATAAATTAAAAAATATCAACTACTCTGATGTTCCCAGCTTCGCATTGCTGTCCAGGGTCAGATTGAGCTCCAGGAGAATGGCAAGCTGACCTCCAATACTTCCATTAACAGAGTTCAAGGTCAGGAAGACATAGAGGAAGCAGAGGAAGAGCTGGCCCCGTTCGACAAAGGAATTCCTGAAGTCGATAAGTCCGGACCCCTCCCCTCTTCCGCCTGCAGAGCGTTAATGCGCGCACAGTTGACTCAGAGGCGTGAATCGACTATACAGAAATTGATATTTATTTGATTGATTTTAGTTGGGGATTTTTTATTTACTCGAGATCTTGCTTTAATATAGGTTTTATATTTAATTTTTCAATCGTATTAAAATGATGAAAAATTCTCCAAAAACAACAACAACAACAACAACAGCAACAACCGACTTACAAGATGACAAGTAGTCATGTAAAAACAAATGATTCTGTTTATACATTTTTTGTATTAACCTATATAGTTATAATTTTGTTGTTGTTTTGTGACCAGCACTACCTTTTCCTCACCATACAATGAAAGAATACAAAGGCATGATGACTCAGAGAGGGAGATTGCTATTATCGAAGAATTGAATTTGAAAATTTTCTTATAACAACATATTTTAAAACTGCCTTCCTCAGGAGTAAGTTTCTCTTGTACATTATTCCAAAGTTAGGAATATAGTTTCTTTGCCTCAAAATGCTTAATAGTAGCATCATTATCGAAAGTTTTACTCGAAAGTTTTAAGATGTGTTCATGTGTGTCAAGTGTTTCTAAGATAACAATACAAATACTCACATCCGATCTTAATCGTTTTAATTACATAAACGAGGAACGGAGTGGAAAAAAACATTGGCACAACCAGGACGTAAAATAATGTATTTAGTGTCGGTTGGGTTTTTTTATACGTTGAGTCTGTAAGTTTGTATTTATTTTTGAAAAGTGCATATTTTATATATGAGGGTTCACTGGGTTTTTCAAAAAACTTTTTTTTGTTGATAGAAACCCAAAGTTAATGGCAGGAGAGACTGAAAATTTGGGGTGAAAGCGTCGAGACGTCAATCTGAGTTCCCAACACTGTCGTAAAACTTTGCCAGGAAGGCCAGCGATCGGTGGAGTATTTGTAATTTACCATAATGTATGTGGGGTTAATTCATGTTGAATTATCGATGTATTCTGGGAATAACATAAAGGGCTGTTGTGGAAGTTAAAATTAGTTTGCGCGGCCAGAGTCTTGTTCTTGCGATCTTTGAAAAGGTTGGCAGCTATGCATTGGGCATAGAGAGGCTCCCTCTAATGAATGACAAGTCTTGATGGGCCTTCAAAGCACAGGAAGCATTCCCAATAGGCCTTGTCAAATATCAAAAGTTTATATTTTTATTGATTTCTGGTGGAACATTTTTTTGTGTCTTGCCATCAGTTGTAACTCATGGAACTATTTTCTTTATTGTCTGTTTCCGAGATTCCATGCTAATAATGTGTTTAAACAGCTGACCATATTATTATTACAATGATTATTATTATAAGGATTATCATTATTATTATTTGTATTATTATTATTATTATTATTATTATTATTATTATTATTATTATTATTATTATTATTATTTTTTATTTTTTGTTATTATTATCATTATTATTATTATTATTTTATTTTTATTATTATTATTATTATAATTATTATTATTATTATTATTATTATTATTATTATTATTATTATTGTTATTATTATTATTATTACATGTTATTATTATTATTATTATTATTATTATTATTATTATTATTACATGTATTATTATTATTATTATTATCGATATTTTTACTATCACATGATTTATGTATCAATTCCAATATAGATTGGAAACACGACGCTCTCACTGCAAAAGCACAAACTATATATTTATATATATATATATATATATATATCTATATCTATATACATGTATGTTGTACAGGTAGCTTTCAGTTTGAAAGGCCAAAAGGCGCCTTGCCAATTTCTAGCCAATGGGAACGGTCGAGATAGTAGTATCATGTCAAGAGTCTGAATCGACCAATGAGAAAACCCAAACGTAAAGATAAGACGCCTTATTGGCCTCGCAAACTGATGGCTGCTACCCGCAGTTGTTAAACCAGATGTGATGAAATGCATTCGACTTAAGCCTCAAGATCAAATCAACTGCCATCACGTCACCAGCAACACTTAATTATTTTTTTTTATGTGAAATGTGAAAGTGAACCATACTCTCTGATGTTGGGAAGTGAGTTTTCTTTTTACGTACCCTGTATGTTCATTTTCAATTTCATGTAACTGCATTGTTTGTGGATGATGAGACATTCCACCAGAGAGTCATATTTATATCACATCTCATATTCATATTTATGCTCTTTTTAACATGTGTAAGGAGTGATGTTTCATGTTAAAATATGCCCTTCCACCCCTGCTGTTCTTCCTAACCCCCCCACCCCAACCTATATCTAGAGCCACAGGGAGATACAACATATGTTTTTTACAAGAGTGATATAGAAACCTCAATTATTAATTAGATTCTATTGGAACACAAGTAAGTCGGACTTGAGCAATCTAGATTTCTAAAGTTCGAAAAGGTGAAAATGCAAGCACTTAAAAATAAGTAGATCTAGCATTCTGCTCTCCCATCTGCAGTGGCAAGAATAAGTCGTAAAATGACACGCATAGGATGTCTAAGATGCCACAGCAACTAGTTTTCCACAATTTTAGGATGTATATCTAAATAAATCATAAGTCATATATGTGGACTCACATGATTAGATAGATAACATTTAAATGTTTAAATCATCGCGTACATCTTCGGCTGTCACTATACAATTAACAGCACTAGTAAAAAAACAGCCACCCAAAAGAGCTACCACCGATCTGGGAGATCGCGCAATGCATCATGGGACAGATTGGCAGGAGGAGCTAAACGCCTCACTCACTCTCAGAGCACTACCTCTTATGGTGTTTGAGGTAAATTTCAGTACAGAAAATAAAATCTTTCCATTGCCCACCTCTCCCTACCTCTCCCTCTCTTCTCTCTCTCTCCTCACCTCCCTCTCCTCACCTCTCCCTCTCCTCACCTCTCCCTCTTCTCACCTCTCCCTCTCCTCACCTCTCCCTCTTCTCACCTCTCCCTCTTCTCACCTCTCCCTCTTCTCACCTCTCCCCCTCTCTTCACCTCTCCCTCTCCCTCACCTCTCCCTCTCCTCATCACCCTCCCACAATTTGTGGATGGTTGGCTGGCACCTCTAATAGGTTCTTTTCTTTTCCTCCTACTTTCACTTTCACACTTATCTTTCATCTTTCTGTTTCCTCTTAATTCACCTTTAGACGACACTGCATATGATGGCTTGGGTGCATTTCAATGAAACGAACCCCACAACTTGTTGTTGTCATGGCAGGCAGCGATTTTGCTTTGTCACCTCACTGTATTGCTATCTGCGATATATCTCTTTTAAAAACAAAAATTATTATTATTATATTTTGATTTTATTTATGTACATTGACAATCTCAGCGCATCAAATATTACAATGTCATTTGCTTAAATACGTGTCAGGTTCACGTCATCATCAATTGTCACGTTTCACAAAAAAAATTTCCAATCAAAGTCCGTCTTCGTTTGTCACAAATCTCTGTCACAGTTTGTTTTAAGTTGAGTTTCTCTTTCCATTTGAGAGCTTTAGAGAGCTTTAAAGCCTTTTCTGCAATTTCTGTCACAGTCTGTTTTAAGTTGAGCTTCTCTTTCCATTTGAGAGTGAGAGCTTTAGGAGCTTTTCTACACTCAGTGGGCAGTTGGCGGCAGCTACTAGGTAGGTCTTTATGCTTTCCTTTCACTTATCTATCATTTTTGATGGTTCCTCTAAGATTCACCCTGAGAACACCGCATATATTGTTCCCGGTAAATTTCAACGAAACAAGATTTTTTTTAGCAAGACATGGGTTTTATGTGTTGTCGGTACAGTATAATTCTGAGCGGACAGTTTGTCTCTAGACTGTCTTCGACTGACTGTGCCCCGGCTGAGGGGTTCAGAGTATGAAACCACTCTCCTTCTGCTGGTCTGATGCCAGGCGTGTTCTTTGGTCCTCCTTTCAGTTAGCGGGACGGTTGGCGGGCGGTTGGCGGCGTTGCTGATAGTGATAGGTTTGACTTCTTTCCTTTCACTCGTTCGCTTTCATTTTTCTTTCACCTTGCTGTTTCCTCTTAATTCACCCTGAGATCACCGCATGCGGTGAATTCGATTGAACAAAATCCTTTTCTGTCGTTTGCCTTTTGGTGTGCGATGGGGAGCAGTGTTGTTAGTTATTTTGTCTTCTTCCAGTAGAAGTTGTTGAAAAAGATGGAGACTTTTACTGACATTACTGACAATAACTGGTTTTCAAAAGAAAGGAAGAAAAAAGTTTATGTAATGTGTACATTTGCACACCATCTTAGGAAGTTGAAAATAGTTACTAGCTGGAAATAAAGTTGTTTAATGTATATATTTATAGATGCGTGTATATATATATATTTATAGATCTATTCTGCAAGTTTACCAAAGATGTTTTCAGGAACATTATCTTGTGTCAAATCTTCGACTGAGTTAGCTGAGTCCACATGATGGGCAGCAATTTTTTTGATTCAAGAAATACGCCATGTTTAAAAAAATTATCATGATTTTTAATTCAAACATCAATTTTGTACTCAAGATGAAAAAAATATTTCCTTTTCTTTAGATACAATTCTTTTGTTTTTATGACAATGTTATACTGAACAGCTGAAAATAAAGTAATACTATGATTGTATGAGAATTTGCGAAAGCATGTCTTTAAGCATAAATAGGATATGTATGGTATGTACGTGTGTGTCTCTCTCCACATCTTATAGTTCATAGGCAATGAGATAGTAATGTAGAGATGGCAAATGACAGTATGCACTATTTTTCATATGTCTTTTAGTTTGAGGGAATATGGGATTAAATGTTGCTTCATTGACAGTATGTACTATTAATTTATAATATATGCCTTTTTGCTTGAGGGAATAAGAGATTAAATGTTGCTTTATTAAATCATAACAATTCTTGTCTTTTGCTCATAAGTCGCATCGTGTTTGTGAATATTTCAAGTTGACGTTTTATCAAGACAAACAAATATTGATATAATAATGTCTGGCTTTCTAAAGCTTTAATATTTATTTCATGATGATATTTTATGTGTCGTTATTATCATCATCATCATTATGGGAATGTATTGTGAAGTTGTAAGGTTTAGTTGTGCGTGAGGGCAGCTGGCTGATCCCTTGCATCTCACAGTCCCAACGTTGCCATTTTTACCAAGTGAATATTTTTTTTACTGAACTTTTATCATTTTTGTACATTGCTTGCTTTTGCAGCTGCAAGAAGATTTCAGATGTCATTTATCTATCTATGCAAGGAGTTGAAAGCCTTTCACGGTGACGAATAGATTCCGTCTATAATGCAAGTCATATATTATTATTCTTCCATCATAGATGGGTTAGAAAAAGAAGAAAAAAAAAAAGAAAAAGGAAATAAATAGTTTTTTTTTTTTTTAAAGAATAAAGAGTGTCTTCGTTTAGCTGAATGTTCCTGGCCCTAATGCAATGGGAATGGGGTTCACACATTTATCTATATATATATATAGATATATATATATATATATATATATATATATATATATATATATATATATATATATATATAGATAAAAAACTGTACATCTCTAACTTTGGCCACTCTAAACTCAGGGAACCACTGCACCCACAACCTCCATATTTCACATGTAGATTTCATATAGCCTGCTTTAGGTTCTTCTTAGTGAATAAAATCTTGCATCAAATCAATGTTTTAATTGATTGGAAAAAGACTTTGTTTTGCCTGCGATCCACGGAACTTTTTATTGTTACTAGATCTACTAGATTTCCGGTCCGTACAATAAAAAAACCAGCATCGAGTGCTAATTTGATCTAATAAGCGTACTTGGTATCACCCGTAACCGATACAGTGGTTTCTGAGTTCACCGCAGTCAAGAGATCCCGCTTTATAATAAAGATAAATTATAATTCAACATTATTTAGGGGCATACTTTGCTATTTATATATATGAATGATACTTTTTTTATTGACTTTAACCCGACGGGCCCAGTGCGACCTAACGCCGAGAGCACCTTTTGTGCCTATAGACCGAGTGTACTTTGTAGATTGATACGTCACTTATTTTGGTGTATTCTATTGTGTCCCGGGAAATGAACCTACAAGTAGCAAGCGCCTTCGTTCCCATATACCTAGCGCACTGTGTAGGTTGCGGGTGGGTACTACATCATTTATTTTGGTATTCTATATATAGATTGACCAATCAGCACATCATGCTGACATGTGCAGGTTACAGTATGAAATAATTTTTTGTGAAATTCAATGTTATGTTATTTTGCGTACAGTACGCTAATTGATGATCATATCAATTTTATCACTGTCATTACTTCTTTGTTTTTATGTTTTAAAATCTAATTTCCTTTTTTTTGTTTTGTTGAAAATGTGGCCCACTGGCAGTTTTAAAAACTCTTTTAATCTTTTTATTGTTTTTCACTTGGGAAAAATTTCATTCTTGTAAGTTGTATTAAGAGAATCAATTTTAGTTTTAGTTTTAGTGGGCCGAATCATTTTATTGATTAGGTGCTAAGATGTTACTTGAAAGGAATACGGCCTGGTTTGTTGGAGTTTGATTGTTGTCGTTGTTATGTTATTGCTTCAAGTAATGATATTAATTTACAGATGTGAGCACAGTTAGGATAATAGAGTATTTACTGAAATGTGCTGCCGCTGTCAAGTTGCCTTGCCATGAAAAATAGCAAAATATGTTATTTTATTTTCTGACACTTTTTTATCTCTAAGAACTTCCATTTTTTGACATCCTTAAGACCTTTGATGAATTCAATAACCCATGGAATGTTAATCACAAATTTTACCTGCATCGGAAAGATTGATGCGTTCAAATGAATTGTGATTAAATGTTTTTCCTCCTCTGTTACCAGTGCTATTAGTTTTATTAAATGGTGTGATGATCATTGAAATATATTATATCTAAATACACACAGCATTTTTTTGCAACATTCTTTTAAAAAATAAACACAACAGTAAATTTTCTGAGCCCAGCCTTCAATAATAACACTTTTACAACACAGACTTAACACTAACAGGTTGAGTTTCATTTGACAGAAAAAGGAAGAAATTGCTAAAATCAGTTTTTCTTTATTGTTTTGTTTCTTCGGTCATAGAATGTTGACGGAGTAGCCAAGATACTCACAAAATACTTACACGCTAGTGTACTCCATTGTCTTTAAAGTTATCTTGTCTTCTTCTGCCCCTCCCTATATTTGAATCTAGATCTTGAGTAGATGAGTCGAGTTCCCTAAATTCAATATAAATATCTTACACTAAATTATATAATTAATCATAAATTTAATATTTTCATTCTATTTTATATATAAATGTCTTAGAAGTGAAAATGCTACATTGACAATAATATGTAAAAAATGTGACCATGATATTGCCTTTGACAGAGAAATTATAAAGAGCGAATGGATGTGTGAAAATGGACTAAATGTTTGATGGTACTAGTGGTAAATTGGGAATATATATATATATAATGATATATACAGTCGACTCCACCTTTTCCCAACTCGGTTAATCACAATTTCCGCTTAATCGCAACTTTTCCATAGAAGCGAAATTAATTCTATATTTAAGGCACTGGTTAATCGCAACTCGTTTCAGATAATCGCAACCTAGGCGACACCTTGTCTCAGACGATGCTCGTATGTCTACGTTGTTGTTACTTAACAACCGTAACAATACAATTCCCTTTCCATAGACAGTAAAGGATGCAGTGGGCATTGCATAGAGATGACTGAGAGAGTTGGACAGGGTAGTATTGTATGATACAATAAGTAACACATGACTGTCTCCATCCAATAAGATGAGTGGGCAGCCGACCACCGACCATTCAGACTAAAGGAAGTGGCGTCACTTATCACGCACTGCACAAAGTTGTAACACTACTACACAGCTTGCTCAATAAAAAACAATGAACTGAAGTACTATAGTACTAGTATGCTTTTGCTGGCCGTGTAGTATTTGTTTGAAGGCATACAACTTTGACACAGATGAGAGTGTTCATGACGGTCCCAAGTCAGTGAAATTCAAAGGGCAAAGTTTTATCTATGCAAAAGATATATACAAATGTATTGTTACAACAGATATAACTATTTAAATCGAGTAGGGAAATAACCCTAAATACTAGGCCCCACGGTGAAATCGGTTTATCGCAACATTGGATAATCACAACAATTTTGCTGCTCCTGCGGCATTGCGATTAACCGGAGTCAACTGTACATGGTTTGAGTAGAAACTTTTCAATGAGGTTATCTGTGTTGAGAATTTGATTTTTCCATGCAAATACAATATGCTAACCCTTTTTTTTGGTGTTTGGAGGATTATGTCATTTCCTGGATAAAATTATTTTTTTTTTTTTAGGAAATTTGAATTTTTACTTAATTTTAGACATCCTGCCCATACAACTTCATTTCATTGTCCATGTCATATAAACTGCATGTTTCCGGATCTATAACTGTAAATTGTAAATGCTATTTAGGAATCTCCGTTTGTAAATATATATTGTTGTTTGTTCAAAGCACAAGAAGAGACATTATTATATCTGTTTGTACATTCCAAATGTATAGAAAAAGCGCACCATGAATACACTGCACTGTTTGGGATTTTCTTGCTCGTTTGTATTTCTTCACTAAAGACTGAACCATTATGTGTGTTTGTATTTTATTGCCTGGAGGTTTAGGTGGAAAAAATGAGAAAAAGCTTGAGTCACAAAGTAAAGAAAGATAATTATGTTTTCCTAGAGCATAGTATTATTTGGCATAGTGAGGTCCATAGATTTTCATTGAATGAGAATTTGGAAATACGTGTAATGGGAATTAATTGGAAATGTATGTAATGGGAATTAATTGGAAATACGTGTAATGAGAATTAATTGGAAATATATGTAATGGGAATTAATTGGAAATATATGTAATGGGAATTAATTGGAAATATGTGTAATGGGAATTAATTGGAAATACGTGCAAAATTAATTGGAAATACGTGTAATGGGAATGAATTGGAAATATGTGTAATGGGAATGAATTGGAAATATGTGTAATGGGAATGAATTGGAAATTTGTAATGGGAATGAATTGAAATATGTTGGAAATGGATGTATGTAATGGGAATGAATTGGAAATGAATGTAATGGGAATTAATTGGAAATATGTGTAATGGAATGAATTGAAATAAATGGGAATTAATTGGAAATGCAATGAATTAATTGGAATTAATTGAAAATGCATGTAATGGGAATTAATTGAAATATGTGTAATGGGAATTAATTGAAAATATGTGTAATGGGAATGAATTGGAAATGCATGTAATGGGAATTAATTGGAAATGCATGTAATGGGAATTAATTGGAAATATGTGTAATGGGAATGAATTGGAAATATGTGTAATTTAATTGGGAAATATGTGTAATGGAATTAATTGGAAATGCATGTAATGGGAATTAATTGGAAATGCATGTAATGGGAATTAATTGGAAATATGTTAATTGGAAATATGTGTAACGGAATTAATTGGAAATATGTGTAATGGGAATGAATTGGAAATATGTGTAATGGGAATGAATTGGAAATACGTGTAATGAATTAATTGGAAATGCATGTAATGGGAATTAATTGAAATGCATGTAATGTGAATTGGGTTGGGAATGAATGGAAATATGTGTAATGGGAATGAATTGGAAATACGTTAATGGGAATTAATTGGAAATACGTGTAATGGGAATGAATTGTGAGTTGCACTGGTGGCCTAGTGGTTAGGTTGCTTGGCTTTGGATCATGAGGTCCTGTTCCGAATCCTACCAATGCTAGATCTGACGTTGTATTCCTGTGGAAAGACACTTAACAAGCATTGTCCACACTTGACCCAGGTTCAAATAGGTACCAGCAATGGTTTCGAAGTTGAAAATTAAAAAAATAAATCCGTGTCTGATTATTATCACCTGTTCCACTTTATGCTATAGAAACTGGGATAATATCCAGTTTTCTGAGCCATTCATGAGGGCTTTGAAATAAGGAACTTTAACTTCAACAATTGTGAGTAACAGTTTACAAAAAAGAGAATCTAAAAAAGGTTAGACCTCCTCGAAAGAGTTGAAGGGTTAAAAGACAGGCACAATAATGAGCTTTCAGGTTTAAACCCTGGTCATTTAGAATCCGACAAGAGTTTTACTTTTTTGTAGATTATTGCCCTGATGTCATTTCACTGTGGTTCCATTATTGTATTTATGAAAAACTGAAGAATAATAAAATCAAAGTTCCCTTAGATACTCTAGAGACATGAATGATGTGATTTTTGTTCTTCATGTGCTTGAGTTAACACTTTGGTTGCTAAGTCTTATACACGATAAAAGCTTATAAGTTATCTCCACTGCTAACAAAATTTTAGGAAAAAAGTGGGAAAAAATGGGTTACATTTACTTAGACCTATGTGGATCTAATGGCTGAAAAAAATCATGAAACAAGAAAAATTTTTTTTTGGTGATCGAATGGAATATCACTTGAAGAAATTCGAATGAAATCAACTTACTGAAAGAATCCCCCTTTTTTTCTTGGTGATATTTAACGGTCAATGTCTTATGTTGGAGATTTCACTCTGCCCCGCTATTGTAAACATTGACAATAGTTAAACTTAGCAATCAATGTGTTAATACAACTTCAAAAGGCCTATTGTTACATATACTACATGCTGCCATAACTCTACCCACCCCGTCCCTTCCTTCCACTGTATACACTCTCCCTTTACATAATCCTAGCCATTTCAAAATGATAAATTAAGTAAACGAAGAATACATAACTGCCAACTAGTATGTAACAAATGTTCTTTGCATGTCCACCCTCCCCCTCTCAAACTGTGTAAGTCGAGGATTCTGTGGCACAAGAACCAATAGAAACTTGTATGATAACCTTATGAGCAATCCGTGTATCCTTAACGGGTCTAGTTTTTGACACTTGCAAACCGTGTATGCCTGAAAATAGATTAAAAAGCGTGAGCGTCGTTTTCTTTATTTTCTCAAAACATCCAAAATTGGACTTATACAGTTTGGCGACTTTCACAGTTGATATGTTTAAAAAAAAGAAGAAACCCTAAGTTAACGGCACAGACTCAAAAGAAATTCATGTGAAAGTCCGTAGACGCCATTCTGAGTTCGCAAAACTACGGTCACACTCATTTCACCAGAAAGGCTAGCGATCGGCAATCTTTTTTGTTATTTTCCTTGAAGGGAGTTTTTAAAAAGTTGATTTATCAATGTTTTTTCTAGAATATTATTATGGGCCGTCGTGCAAGTCAGAATTTAGTTTGCGTGGTCAGAGTCTCTGTTTCTCGGTTTGAAAAGGTTGGCAGCTATGAGAACATTTTCTTCTAGCAATACTTGTTACGATGCCATGTTGGTTGTTGTTTTTTTTTTTTGTTAGACAATTTACCCCCGTTACCACCCTTTCAGTATTTGTACGGGTCGTCGGCTATCTGCTTACCTGGTGGCTGGTTGGTTGTTTGGTTGGTGTTACTGGTAGATAAGTCTTTCTTCCTTTTCGCTTGGCTGCATTTGTCATACCATCGATACTTTAGCTTAATTGTGACATCAATATTTGCGCGAGAAATTTTGAGAGGGAATTATGTTTATAATCTCAATTGTGAATTTTTGATTCCAAATTTTGAATGGTACAAAGTTGAATGTACTGATATTATCATTATTTTCATATGTATGATTATCATTATTATGATTGATTATTATAACTTATATTAATATCATTCATCATTACTACTACTACTATTATTATTATTATTATTATTATTATTATTATTATTATTATTATTATTATTATTATTATTATTATTATTATTATTGTTATCATCATCATCATCATCATCATCATCATCATCATCATCATCATCATCATCATTATCATTATTATTATTATTATTATTATTATCATCATTGTTGTTGTGAGTATATTTTTTATTGTTTCTACTAGTATCATCGTTTTGTCGTTATTTTTGTTGCTATTGGGATTGCCATTACTGTTATTATGAACACAAACGCTAGTCTTAATGTTGTTGTTGAATGATTTCTCTTATTATAAGGCTGAGTTTCTCAAACTTTGGCTGCGGTAAATACAGACACTATTGTATCAGGTGCTGCGGATATCAAGTACGATCATTAAATCAACTTAGTACTCGATGCTGGAGTTATGGGAGATTTTTATTGTATTGACTGGAAGACGATAAATTAGGTCAAGTAGCACTAAAAAATGTCCTCATCGCAGGCAAACAATCTTTTCCCAATCAATTAAAATACTGATTTGACCCAATAGTTCATATGCTAAAACCCAAAGCAGGCTTTTCGATACAGCCCGCAAAGTTAGAGAAAGTCGTCAGCTTTATTTAAATATAAATATTTATACTATAATATTATGACTAGAACCATCCATTTAAATCCTGACAAGAAAATCTCTATGAGTATGAGATGAGATTACTCTAAATTAAAAGAAAAAGTTCGTTCTCAACTCACTATGGAGCATACAGTACATCTTCCTGTTAGGCACTTCATACTAACATTCTGACAAGATAATTATAACTGGGCATTCAATCACTTGCGAGTCAAATGAGAAACGCTTTTCTTAAGATATACATGAAAAATAATATTATACGAGCATACCTATCAATGTTGTTACCACCAGCATGAATATTGTAAATTGTCCTAATGTCTTGCGACACCCCTTGACTTCACAGCCAAAAGAAACTGCATCTGCACCCACTTTAAACTCCTCCATACACCTAATATCTCATTCTCCATCAACAACATAGATTATATATTATTCTCAACCATTTACTTGTCTATTAAATTCCAACATTGATCACCATAACATGTTAGAATCTTCAAATGTGAAGGAGGACATATTAAATGGCATAAATCAGAATCAGAAATCAGAAATCAGAATCAGAATCAGCACGCCATCGAGATTAATATAATTGTTCCCTTATTAGAGGGACTCACTACGACCTATGCACTATCAACATAAATCTGTTAACCTTTGACCCGATGACCATTTCTTTGGTTTGAACATCGAATCTTTCCCATGTGTGTATTTGTGAAGGGTTGTTTTTGTTACATAACATTATAATGTATGCCTGTCTCATTTATATGCATGCTTTGTGGTATCACTTTTATTTCAATAAATTTACTCAAAAATATATTGTTTGTTGTGTTTAATTATCATGATGGTTTCAATGACAATATAACACTACTGTGGGATGTTGAAGTGCTAGAACAATCTGTTTGGCTCTTGTTTTATTTTTTATTGTTTGTTTTTTTTTGTTACGAATTTCTTGAAAGTTCAATGCCAAAGTTATTTATTGTGTACGTTTTAATTTGTGAATGTAGTTTGATGAGATCGGAAAGTCTGTCAAATAGGCCCTACATGTCAAATAGGCCCTACATGTCAAATAGGCCCTACGTGTCAAATAAGTCCTACATGTCAAGTAGGCCCTATATGTCAAATCAAATAGGCCCTACATGTCAAATCAAATAGGTCTTACATGTCAAATCAAATAGGCCCTACATGTCAAACCAAATAGGTCCTACATGTCAAATCAAATAGGCCCTACATGTCAAATCAAATAGGCCTACATGTCAAATCAAATAGGCCCTACATGTCAAATCAAATAGGCCCTACATGTCAAATCAAATAGGCCCTACATGTCAAATCAGATGAGTCCTACATGTCAAATAGGCCCTACATGTCAAATGGGCCCTACATGTCAAATAGGCCCTACATGTCAAATAGGCCCTACATGTCAAATCAAATAGGTCCTACATGTCAAATCAAATAGGCCCTACATGTCAAATCAAATAGGCCCTACATGTCAAATCAAATAGGTCCTACATGTCAAATCAAATAGGCCCTACATGTCAAATCAAATAGCCCTACATGTCTAACAGGCCCTACATGTCAAATCAAATAGGCCCTACATGTCAAATCAAATAGGTCCTACATGTCAAAAGGCTCTACTATTCCAACTTTTTAATTACTGGATATAACCTGTTCAAAATGGCGGGCTATCTGAATGAAATGATACTCACAAAGATTTGGGGGAAACATTGAAGTTAACATTAATTCAACGTCACTTTTTGGCATAACATTTCTCAATCAAAAATGATCTGGGGATGATTTAAAGCCTACATGCAAAATATGGATACTTTTCGTGGGCTCAACAGAGCATTTGGCGAACAAAGATCGCGACTCATAATTCGATATAAAGACTATAATATAACGAATTATTTTGGTTTATGTCTATCAGTCATAATCTTCTTTGGATCTGAGGAAATCCTTATTTTTAGGTCCTCCCTGCTTCAACTTCAACTGTTCACAGCATACAAACAAATAGTTCCTCCACCTCACCTCCATCAATTGGGCTTTGCAAAACATGGAGACTGACTGATGGCCACTCCATCGCGGTAATTTTCCTACTTTTATATGTATTCTCATTATCATCACACAGATTCATAATCATTATCTTCACAATCACAGTCAGAATTGTCTGTCCTATACACACACACACACACTCACACACACACACACACACACACACACACACACATTGTCCAAATTCAGTCTACGTCTGTCACAAATCTCACTTGTTGTATTTTGTTCTGTCTCTCTAAATTCTCTTTTCTCTAGTGTAAGTGATGTGTAATAAGGACGTGGGTGGTTGGTTGGTTGGTTGGTTGGTTGGTTGGTTGGTGGGCGAACGCGTGGGCGATTGGCGGGGGCTGCTGGTAGGTCATACTTCTTTTCTTTTACCCTTTCAATGATTTCTCTTTCATCTTGCTCTTTCCCATTAATTTATCTTGCTCTTTCCTTTTAATTCATCTTGCTCTTTCCTTTTAATTCATCTTGCTCTTTCCTTTTAATTCATCTTGCTCTTTCCTTTTAATTCATCTTGCTCTTTCCTCTTAATTCATCTTGCTCTTTCCTTTTAATTCATCTTGCTCTTTCCTTTTAATTCATCTTGCTCTTTCCTCTTAATTCATCTTGCTCTTTCCTCTTAATTCATCTTTCCTCTTTCCTCTTAATTCATCTTGCTCTTTTTTCCCTCTTAATTCATCTTGCTCTTTCCTTTTAATTCATCTTGCTCTTTCCTCTTAATTCATCTTGCTCTTTCCTCTTAATTCATCTTGCTCTTTCCTTTTAATTCATCTTGCTCTTTCCTCTTAATTCATCTTGCTCTTTCCTCTTAATTCATCTTGCTCTTTCCTCTTAATTCATCTTGCTCTTTCCTTTTAATTCATCTTGCTCTTTCCTCTTAATTCATCTTGCTCTTTCCTCTTAATTCATCTTGCTCTTTCCTCTTAATTCACTTTGCTCTTTCCTTTTAATTCACCTGAGATCACCACGATCATAAGGTGGACGGGGTAAATTTCAATTTAAAAAAAAAAAAAAAAAAAAAAAAAAAATCAGGCGGGCAGACGGCGGACGGGCGGGCGGGCGGGTGCTGACCGTAGGTTCTCTACTCCTTTCCGTTCACCCTTTTATTTTTCTTTCATGTTACCGTTTCCTGTTATCCGCCCTGAAGAAATTTGATGGTGATCAGGTAGATTTCAATGAAACAGTAATAAGGACAACGTAATTATTCTCAGCTAACAACATGTGTAGACAGGATGAACCGTGAACGGCAAGGGAAATAGGAGAGGAACATTGGACTGTTTGTTAGATTTCGGATTGTGAGGTTCCGGATTCGAATTTTGGCAATGCTAAATTTCTGTTTGAATTATGCTTAACATGAATTTCCACCTCTAGATCCAGTTGAAAATGGGTACCAGCATTGACAGGGGAGTAATTCCTGCGATAAACTAGCGTCCTGTCCAGGAAGTGGTGTATTATCACCCATTTTCGCTCAATACTATAGAAACAGGGATATAAGCTTTGGCTCCATGAGCCCATAATGGCATTGAAAGAACTTTAAGTTTACACTTCATGTGTTTATACTTCATGAGTTTACACTTCATGTGTTTATACTTCCATGAGTTTATACTTCATGTGTTTATACTTCATGTGTTTATACTTCATGAGTTAACACTTCATGTGTTTATACTTCAAGAGTTAACACTTCATGAGTTTACAGTTCATGTGTTTATACTTCATAAGTTAATACTTCATGAGTTTACTTTAAGAGTTTGCTCTTCAAGAGTTTAAACTTCATGAGTTAACACTTAATGAGTTTACACTTCATGAGTTTGCACTTCATGAGTTTGCTCTTCATGAGTTTACACTTCATGAGTTTACACTTCATCAGTTAACACTACATGAGTTTACACTTCAGGAGTTTACACTTCATGAGTTTGCTCTTCATGAGTTTACACTTCATGAGTTTACACTTCATAAGTTTACGCTTCATGAGTTTACGCTTCATGAGTTTACACTTCATGAGTTTATACTTCATGAGTTTACACTTCACGAGTTTATAATTCATCAGTTTGCTCTCCATGAGTTTGCTCTTTATAAGTTTCCACTTCATGAGTTTGCACTTTATGAGTTGACACTTCATGAGTTTGACACTTTGTGAGTTTCCACTTCATGAGTTTTACTCTTTATAAGTTTCCACTTCATGAGTTTGCACTATATGAGTTGACACTTCATGAGTTTGCTCTTTATAGTTTCCACTTCATGAGTTTGCACTTTATAAGTTTCCACTTCATGAGTTTGCACTTTATGAGTTGACACTTCATGAGGTTGCACTTTATGAGTTTACACTTCATGAGCTTTGCTTCCATGAGTTTGCACTTTATGAGTTGACACTTCATGAGTTTGCACTTTATGAGTTTACACTTCATGAGTTTGCACTTTATGAGTTGACACTTCATGAGTTTACACTTCATGAGTTTATACTTCATGAGTTTACACTTTATGAGCTTACACTTCATGAGTTTGCACTTTATGAGTTTACACTTCATGAGCTTACACTTCATGAGTTTGCACTTTATGAGTTGACACTTCATGAGTTTGCACTTTATGAGTTTACACTTCATGAGCTTACACTTCATGAGTTAACACTTCATGAGTTTACACTTCATGAGTTTATACTTCATGAGTTTACACTTCATGAGTTTACACTTCATGAGTTTATACTTCATGAGTTTACACTTCATGAGTTTACACTTCATGAGTTGACACTTCATGAGTTTACACTTCATGAGTTGACACTTCATGAGTTTGCTCTTCATGAGTTTGCTCTTTATAAGTTTACACTTTATGAGTTTACACTCCATGAGTTTACAGTCCATGAGTTTGCTCTTTATAACTTTCCACTTCATGAGTTTGCACTTTATGAGTTGACACCCAATAAGTTTGCACTTTATGAGTTTATACTTCATGAGTTTGCTCTTTATAAGTTTCCACTTCAAGAGTTTGCACTTTATGAGTTGACACTTCATGAGTTTGCACTTTATGGAGTTGACACTTCATGAGTTTGCACCTCCACGAATTTACATTTCAAGATCACCTGAGTAGTGGATGTGGGTAAATAAAAAAAACAAAATAGAATGAACTGTCACCGTATGCTGTTTTACACAGTTTCTTTCTGAATGTATAGGGTGCTTTGATTTGACTCGATTTACCCACATCCACAACTAAGGCGATCTCGAGGTTTTTTTTTGGGCAGGATTTTTTTAAATTTTGCCCGGACTACCCTGTAAACAGTCAAGGGATCTTTAACGTGCACAAAGTATTGTGATTTGCACACAGGACCTCTGTTTTACCACCCGTCTCCGGTGCGGCTGGTGTCGATCCACCTACCTGGACCAGAGGGGGGAGGGGAGGGAGAGGGGTAGATTTTACTCAAAAAAACATCGAGAAAATGTATCAGCTGTTGTGGGACTCGAACCCATTTCCTTTTGGTTGAGAGGCCGACGCCTTTGCCTCTGAACTACCGAGTCCCCATGACAAGGAATGGCAGGAAGGTTTGAAAAACATTTTCTGCAGTTGGCGATTTTGTTAATATAATGTTATAGATGGAGTCAATAGTGCAATAGCAGACAAACAGTGAGGCAAGGGGCATGTCGGGAAGGAAGGTAATGACACAATATAGTGTGAAAGCCCCATAGGAACAAAGACGAGACAAATACAAAGGAATAGACAGGAGGAAACAATCCTGGTCACCATGGGGATCGAACCCACCTCTGCGTCGGCACCCATCACCTCACCATGAAAAGAAAGCGTGCTACCAACCGAGCTAACTACGCTCCCTGTGGAGCGTAGTTTAGGAAGTAGTTAGCTCGGTTGGTAGCACGTTTTTTCATGGCGAGGCTATGGGGTGCCGACGCAGAGGTCGCGGGTTCGATCCCCATGAGGTAACCAGGATTTTTTTTTTCTATTCCTTGTATTTGTCTCGTCTTTGTTCTATGGGGTTTTCACATCACTTGTGTCATTACCTTCCATGACAATAGCATTGATTTGTTTTACTGGAGTTTTACCACATCCACTGCACATGGGGTGGATCTCCAGGAGTGAATAAAGAGGAAACAACAAGATAAGGGACATGTAAAAAACAGTGAAATGACTGAAATAAGACCTACCCGTAGCACAGCCGCCAACTGAAGACGGTCATAGTATGTGATGGGATCCCCCCTACTAAAGCTGTATGTACTTGTATCACTAGTCTACCAGTACTATTGCTAACCCATGTGCTGGACTACTTAGTCTGTCATGGTGGACTGTTTTATCTATTTCTAAATATATAGATAGATTGATTGATTTCATTCGATTTGATTTTGATTTACCCACATCCACAATTATGCTAAGGTGATCTCGAGATTGTTCGTTTTACAAGATTTTAATTTTTTTGCACAAAGTTTACAATATCAACGATTGGATTTTATCACATTGCTAATACATTGTCACGTACTATTGCATGTCCATACTACCCACGTCCTAGCATGAGCCTAAACGATGACGTTGATGTCTAACCGTTATGTCTGTCTGACAAAGAAATTGTAGTGTAATGCATTTAACATTGTCATTGCAGTGGCAATTAGCGCAACAAAGCTGTTTCGAAAAGAACCCAACCCAATATTACAAAGCGATGTGCTAAACACTGTATCAAACGTGAGTGGGGCTTTATTGGATAACCAAGTAGTGGTCATCTAGCTTTGCAGAGGATAGCATTTCATGATGTGGGAAGGAGGTAACACTAGTAATATAGTAAGAAATAAAAAATTGAGTGAGTTTCTTCCCCTTCACTTCATTTTGGTTTACTAATATTATGTTTAAAACTGTAATCATCACTACAACTACATGAATAATATTCTATACGCATTACTAAACTAGCAATCTATATAATAATTATGTTAAAATTGTTATTACCTTTGTCGTGATATTCCGTAACATCAGGGAGTTGTTGTTAAACAGCATTTTTTTTACGTTTTTCTCAATGACCTTGACCATGACAGTACAGACATACACGCATTAGCCATTTTGTTTCTCTGAGTTTTAAAGTCAATCTCTTATTCTGATGGGAGGAGAAAATCATTGTGAAACTTTGGGTATTATCAGGGAACAAAGATGACATTTACAAAAAAAAATCTACATTTTACAATGGGTAAAACAGGTATGTCCGTTTCTCACTTTCCATGCCTTGTTTGTATCATGAATGGAATAATAATAATAATAATAATAATAATAATAATAATAATAATAATAATAATAATAATAATAATAATAATAATAATAATAATAATAATAATAATAATAATAATATTAATAATAATAATAATAATATTAATGATAATGATAATAATAATAATAATAATATTAATGATAATGATAATAATAATAATAATAATAATAATAATAATAATAATAATAATAATAATAATAATGATAATACTAATAATGATTGATAATAATAATGATAATAATAGTAGTAATAATAATAATAGTAAAAATAATAATAATAATAATAATAACAATAATAATAATAATAATTAATAATAATAATAATAATAATAATAATAATAATAATAATAATAATAATAATAATAATAATAATAATAATAATAATAATAATCAATAGTTCTTGTATAGCGGCCCACCCCGATATATATATATATATATATATATATATATATATATATATATATATATATATATATATATATCAAGCTCAGACGATCAAACATGGATAAACATTATAAAATCAAGACATATGCATAATATATAATTTACACACACAACACAATGTACACACGTTACGCATAACAAACAACATATTTGAAAGCATAGGATGACACTACAAAGACAGTTGACATCATTGATGAACTATATTTACCACTCAGTTGCCACTACCAGCAGACGGATTATGTAAACATGAGACGTGGGTGTAGCGGTGGAAAACGAAAGCAAAAAAAAACCAAAACAACCCAACAACAAAGCACAGATCTGTGTGATCAAGGTCCGTCGAACTTTCGACAATAACAACCGCCCCGCCCCCGTCCCTCCCCTCGCCCCCCTCGTACACAGATACCGACAATGCCACCCACGTACAAACAACTTACCAACCAAGAAAACTACAACGGACAAAACTGTGTGTTGAAAGACTTCCCCCATAGATATATGTAGATTGATAGATAGATAGATTGTAGACAGATATAGATATATAGATAGATAAATAAATTGTAGACAGATATAGATATAGATAGATAGATAGATAGATTTTAGACAGATATAGATATATAAATAGATAAGATAGATTGTAGACATATATAGATAGATAGATAGATATGATAGATTTTAGATAGATATATATAAGATAGGTTGTAGACAGATATAGATATATAGATAGATAGATAGATAGATTGTAGACATATATATATATATATATATATATATATATATATATATATATATATATATATATATAAAGACATATATAGATATATAGATAAATAGATAGATTGTATACATATATAGATATATAGATAGATAGATAGATTGTAGACAGATATAGATAGATATATAGATAGATAGATATATTTTAGACAGATATAGATATATAGATAGATAGATAGATTTTAGACAGATATAGATATATACATAGATAGATAGAAAGATATGAGTTGTAGACATATATAGATATATAGATAGATAGATAGATTGTAGACATATATACATAGATAGATAGATAGATAGATAGATAGATAGATAGATTGTAGACAGATATAGATAGATAGATAGATAGATAGATAGATAGATAGATAGATAGATTGTAGACAGATATAGATAGATAGATAGATAGATAGATAGATAGATAGATATACATATATAGATAGATAGATAGATAGATATATTGTAGATATATAGATAGATAGATAGATAGATTGTAGACATATATAGATAGATAGATAGATAGATTGTAGACATAAATATATATATAGATAGATAGATAGATAGATTGTAGACAGATATGTAGACAGATATAGATAGATAGGTAGATAGATAGATAGATTGTAGACATATATAGATATATAGATAGACTTTAGTTAGGCCTTCTCTTCTTTTCAGCTGATCGCTTTGATACTGTGTGCTGTCTGCTGCTGCCAGGAAATAGGCATAAGAAGGGTGTCGGACAGTTGTCGAGTTTACTGGGTGGAATTTGTGCCTCGAATGAAGACAAACCCTACTGCCCAGCCGTCCTGCCATCACCCCAACGAAACTATCCCACCCTAACCCTGCCTTCTCCCACCCCTTCCTATCCCAGACAAAGTTGGGTCCCTCTGGCAGTTCACACTCCAGTGCTTATCTATGGTACTCAATGGGAGGCATCTTTGCACATGTTTTCACGTTCACCACTTACTGGAAACAAATTTGCGCACCTTTCTTACTATTATGGAATACACCTTATTTCATCACTAAGGAGAAAACACTTAAGACTTCCCTTCGAAAGCATAATATATCAGCCAGTGCTAATTGGCATTTCAGACAAGTCGCTTACTCTGTCCTCTTATTGCATCGATACATTTGTAATTTGTATACATTTCGCACATTTAGTGTATTTTTTTTTGTCTTGATTGATACTTCCTTTCATTCATTCTCTATCATTTCTTCTTTTAGACCCAGTGAGATATATATTTAGTCTTATAGTTATCCTCTTTTTCGTTCTTGTTTCTCATACTCACACTCTCTCTCCCCTTCTTTCTTCCCTGCTTTTTGTGCTCTCTCTCTCTCTCTCTCTCTCTCTCTCTCTCTCTCTCTCTCTCTCTCTCTCTCCTCTCTCTCTCTCTCTCTCTCTCTCTCTCTCCTCTCTCGTCCCTCCCTCCCTCTCTCTTTCTCTCTCTCTCTCTGTCTCTCTCTCTCTTTCTCTCTCTCTCTCTCTGTCTCTCTCTCTCTCTCTTTCTCTCTCTCTCTCTCTCTCTCTCTCTCTCTCTCTCTCTCTCTCTCTCTCTCTCTCTCTCTCTCTCTCTCTCTCTCTCTCTCTCTCTCCTTCTCTATCTCTTTCTCACCTATTATTATTTACTTATTTTGATATTTTTTATTTCATTCTAGATCTGAACCTTCCATTCTCGCTCCTATATATTCTTCACATCCCCTTCTATTTACGTTTCTTATCATCACCGTCTTTTTCTTTCCTTCTGTTTTCTTCTGACATCACATTGTGTGATGACTGAGGTAGTGTTTAGATCAAGATCTAGATTTTGCTAGAAAAACTCGAGAAAAGTTTTCAACCTTTGAAGGGGCTCAAACCCACTACCGTTTGGCAGATAGATAGATAGATACATAAATAGATAGATACATAAATAGATAGATAGATAGATAAATAGATAGATAGATAGATACATAATGTAGATAGATAGATAGATAGATACATAAATAGATAGATAAATAGATGGATAGATAGATATATAGATAGATATATAGATAGATAGATAGATAGATAGATAGATAGATAGATAGATAGATAGATAGATAGATAGATAGATAGATAGATAGATAGATAGATAGATAGATGCAGATAGATAAACAGACAGAAAAACAGATAGACATATATAGACATATATATATATATATATATATATATATATATATATATATATATATAGATAGATAGATAGATAGATAGATAGATAGATAGATAGATAGATAGATAGATAGATAGATAGATAGATAGATATAATGATATATAGATAAATAGATAGATAGATAAATATATATATATATATATATATATATATATATATATATATATATATCTATATATATATATATATATATATAGATAGATAGACAAACAGAAAGACAAATAAATAGATAAATAGATAGATAGATAGGTATATAGTTAGATAAATAAATTAATTAATTAAGATTAGGATATCTATTATTTTTTAAAAGGCAGCAAAATAGAGGCTGGCACACATTACAGAGGAATATACTACCTCTATGGTTTACCTATAACCAACAACAAAAAAACATAACCCCCATCCACCCCTCGTCCCTCTCCCTCCCCAAAACAAAACAACCCCCCCCCCAAAAAAAAAAAAAAACGAACAAAAAAAAAAACGACATACAAACCCTCCCTCCAAAAAAAACTCTCCAACAAAGCAACACTCAAAATATTAAAAAAAGGATATAAAAAAAAGAGAAAAAAAAAGACGAAGCTTACCTCACCCTGAGTCAAGGAAAGAAAAACCCAACCCAATCTGGATGCCTTCCGTTCTAGTTTCGATGTCGTTTACGCCTTTACATTGAAGGCTGCATTCTGTGGTTATTTTGACTCATTGACGATGTAGTGATGACCCACGACATTTACATTGCTATTCTGACCTCGATTCTGGCCACTTGTCTTTCTGTCCCCGTTTAGGGACAGCATAGATTCCCAGATTCCCAAGCGTACAGGTAGATGACATTCAGCCAAGGCAAACGCTGCAATTTTTTCCCAGTCATTTTGATTTCGGAGCGATATTGATAAAATAATTGATCAGATCTAGATCTATTAACTTTGAGGTGGAGAAGAGCGAAAAAACATAACAGAACGTTTAGACTTAGATCAATGTCATTCAAGTCAAATGAAGTTTTGAATGATGTTTGTCAAATGAATAATAAGGCAAAATAGAAATACAAAAAGACAGTCATAAATCAAGATGGTTTGGGCATGTTAACAGAATGACTGATAACAGAATAGTCAAACCAGTATACAGTGCTAAAACCCAAGGTAAAGACCAAAAGGCCTTTTCGGGCATCTAAACTCATACACTGAAAGTAAGATTAGTAACACTGGGAAATGATAAATATATAAATAAATAAATAAACAAATAAATAAATAAATAAATAAATAAAGAAGGAAATAAATAAATAAATAGATAAATAAATAAATAAATAAATAAATAAATAAATAAATAAATAAATAAATAAATAAATAAATAAATAAATAAATAAAGAAAGAAAGAAAGAAAGAAAGAAAAAGACACAACAACAATAAGCCAGTCAATTGAAATGTCGTCATCGACTCTCCTTTTCTCAGGGGATTCGGTAGTCCAGAGGCAAGGTGTCGGCCTCTCAACCAAAAGGCAGTGGGTTCGAGCCCCGCCAACGGTTGAACAATTTTTCTCGGGTATTTTCGAACAAAATCTCTCCCCGCCCCCGGTCCTGGCAGGTGGATCGATACCTAGTCCTATCTGGAGATCAACACACTATGTGCACGTAAAAGATCCCTTGACTGTTTACAGGGCAGTCTGGGCAAAATTAAAAATCCTACCAAAAACCCCGAGATCACCTTAGTTGTGGATGTGAGTCAATCAAATCAAATCTTGATCAAAACTCATTCTCTCTCTCTCTCTCTCTCTCTCTCTCTCTCTCTCTCTCTCTCTCTCTCTCTCTCTCTCTCTCTCTCTCTTTCTCTCTCTCTCTCTCTCTCTCTCTCTCTCTCTCTCTCTCTCTCTCTCTCTCTCTCTCTCTCTCTCTCTCTGTCCTTTTCCTACCCACGCCCAATGTTCCGCCCCGTCCATCCGTTTCCAATTGATTATCTCCCTTCCCCCTCTCCCTCTCTAACTACGCTATGATTTACGCTTTGATTTTACCCACATCCACAACTGAGGTGATTTCGGGGTTTCTGGAAAGATTTTTGAAATTCTACCTGCACAGAGTGATGTGATCTTGGGACAGGACCTCTTTTTTCTCACCCATCTACGATAGGACTTGATGTCGATCCACCTACCGGGGAGGAGGGGGTGGGTTTGTAGGTTTTACTGAGAAAACCCTGAAGAAACTTTTTC
>JAXRKP010000985.1:30000-35000 GCA_037039925.1 Doris montereyensis | reverse complement strand
TACTACTACTAATACTACTACTACTACTACTAATTACAACTACCACAACTACATACTACTACATCATCAGGGTATCTTCAGCTTTTCTGGCCGAAAATGAATGACTCATTCCTTTACTTGTTATGCATTTCTTTCTTGTATCTCATCTCCAGTCGCACTAAATCTTCTCTTCGCTTGTTTTCCATTAAGGCGTCAGTTGATGATTAGGTCGCTATTCTATGTTTCGTTTATTCATTTGTCTTGAAAATTTATCTGTATTTTTGTTGTTGTACATAACATCGCATTAGATTTTGATAAAAAATTTATGATTGTGAGACCAGGGATTGTCTACCGAGACTGTTTTCTGACTCTGTCCTCCACCCCCACCTCACCCTCTCCAGATTCATCCCTCATACTACCCACATTGAACCCTGAAGTACCCGCTTCTTTTTTTTACCCCGTCCTTGAAAAGTTCTTGAAAAGTTGGCGTGAGGGTGGGGGTCGGGGGGAGGGGGAAGGGGGTCAGGGAGGAGGGGTGGATTCGGTTGTTTACCCAATGTTTTAGTCCAGTGGGACATAGACGACGAGGCAAAAGACCACGCTAAAAATGATAAAGACAAACAAGGAAATTGACATTGAGATAAAACAAACAAACGAACAAGCAAAGAAACAAACAACGCCCCCTAAAAAACAACAACCCAACAACAACAAAAAAATTCAAATAGAAATCGACAACCCCCATTTTCCCCCCCCCCCCAGCAAAAAAACAAAAAAACAAAAACAGTGTTTCTCTCCCAAAATGGTACTCGATTCGTCATCCGTAATCGGTAATACATCTGATACTAATGACGAATAGCATTTTTTCTTCTCTCTCAAGTATTCGTCATCATTATTGCGAATAATCACTTCGAAAATAGAGAACAAGAATCTAGAGCTAGATCTAGTCTAGTGATCTATTCTATATTCTATACGCTTCACCACACGTACACTACAGTGATGTCAAAATATTTAATTTTGCATAATCGTAATACTCTAGATTAGATTTTGATTAGATTTAGATCTAGATCTAGATCACAATGTGACAACGCAACGGTCTGGGACTTGACAAAATTATTATTACGTTCCAAGAACCTGATCACGTTAGATCTAGACCTAGACCTAGATCTAGAGGTAAAGTAAATGCATGTAACTGAAGACAAATGCAATGACGCTCCAGTGAAACAATTAAAATCTCTATTAGTCTAGATCTAAATCTTCAAAGAGTGGCAGAAAGCCTCTACAAAAAGAATGAAACTAATAAACCGTTATTATTTGATAGGCATAAGCGCATTATTGTTTACAAACGGTTGGCCTAGACCGAAGTCCTTAGCCAAGTTGTCATCGTCTGGAAGTGAATAGATTGAGTCACAAATCACATTTTTGATAAATTCTACATTGATGTAACACTTAATTTTGATAGCCTATGTTATTCTAGGGTCTATTAGATGTGTTCTGTTGCTTTTTGTAGTATGCCGTCTGCTTTCGTTTAAAACATTACCTCGCACAAAGGTACCTCAGAATAGGACATTTTCATTGGTCAACGTGAATCGCAATCGGGTTCCAAATTTATATATATATATACAAGCATACCTGGTAGCAATGGTGGATTATCATTTATCTTTATTAAAAACAGGGTCTCTCGAACTGTGACTGTGGCAAACTAAGAAACCACTGTATTGGATATGGGTGATATCAAGTACGATTATTTCTTCGAATCACAGTACTCGATACTGACCTAACGCGGGGGTTTTATTAGTATCTTCCGAATCGAGAGAAATTAGATCTAATCTACTAACACTAAAAAGTTTCCTCGACCGTAAGCAAACATTTTTTTCTCCAATCAATTCAAATACTCCCCTCGATCCAATAGTTAATTCACTAAAAACCTGTTTAGAACAGGCTGTTTGAATACTACTGATGAGATATGGTGGTCGTGAGTGCAGTGGTGCCTGAGATTATTGAGTTAAAGATAGAGATATATTTGTATAATATAATAAATGAAACTGCCATAAAAAAATGAATTAATATAAATCTGTCCATATATCTTTATATCTCTGATCTATCTATCTATCTATCTATCCCTCAAAAAATCTATCATCTGAAGGTGCGAAATGTACCTATGTTTCCTATCGATGCAATCCGTCTCCAGAGTTCCAACTTATATGAAATTTCAAAAACATGCTAGTTAAGACTAGCTGATGCTATCCACGTTATCAAAGTCTCAAGTATTTACATACATACATACATACATACATACATACATACATACATACATACATACATACATACATACATACACCATACATACATACATACATACATACATACTAACATACTTCAAAATAGACACTCATATACACAAATCTGTAATATTGCATCATAATCGAAAACTTCTGTTCTTGTGCCACACGCCCATATCAATGTTTAACAACTCTTCATAAATGATCACGCAGAAAATCTGTCTTTGACCCAATGATCGTCCGCCCTGGTCCACATTTCAAACTTTACATATAATAAATAGGAAATGATAATCCATTCTGACATCCAATCTTTGTCATCAATGTCTTTACAGTGTTGCAAACGTCTGGCACCGAAATAAAGCACACCTTCTATTCACTTCTCCTGCTCTCTCCCCCTCATTTCTCCCTCTTACTCCCTCTCTCTCTTTCTCTCTCCAGTCTGATCGTCTCCCGTGATAGGTAACATCTGTCACTGCCCTACTCACCATAGCCTTCGGACCCATCCTCTGTGTACATGAATAAGAGGTAATACTGAATACAGTAGTAATTGTCTTCATGCACCCCAGATTCAGTTATGTTTTTCCCGACATGGTTTTGATTTATGTTATTTATTAACATGGGATTCATTTATATTAATTTTTGTTTTGTTTTGGTTGTATTTTGTGTTGTTTTTTAAAACCTCCGTTTCACTTTTTTTTCAACCCAGGCACCCGCCTCAGTCCCCAACTTGGACCCAATCATTATGGGTTTTAGTTATGTTATTTAATAGGGATTTCTCTTATGTTTTATTTTTGTCTGTTTATTTATGTTATTTATTGAGGGTTTCTGTCCTTATGTTAACTTATTTCAGGTTTCATTTATGATTTTATTTTCTGTCTCCGTCTCCGCCTCTGTCTGTCTGTCTCTCTCTCTCTTTCTCTTGCTCTCTCTCTCTCTCTCTCTCTCTCTCTCTCTCTCTCTCTCTCTCTCTCTCTTTCTCTCTTTATGCTATTTGTTTTTCTGTTTGTTTGTTTGTTTGTTTTTCTCTTTTTGGGGAGTGGGGGGGTTATTCCTTTATGTCCTCGTGAATTCTGTTTCTATCAGCCTGTTTTTATGCTGTTTATAACGGGTTTCATTAATTTTATGTATCAAAGGATTTATTTGTGTTATTTGTTGCTCTCTCTCTCTCTCTCTCTCTCTCTCTCTCTCTCTTTTTTTTGGTGTCGCTATTTCCATACTTTTGTGACTCTGTTGTTTATTGCCGTTTCCCAATATATGGTCTACTCCATTTATAAGGGGTTTTAGTCGTGTTGTCTTATAAGGGGTTTTATTCATGTCTCTCTTTATTTTTATTCATATTGTTTACAAGGGGTTTATTCATGTTGTTTATAAGAAGTTTTATTCATGTTGTTTATAAGGGGTTTTATTCATGTTGTTTATAAGGGTTTTATTCATGTTGTTTACAAGGGGTTTTATTCTGTTGTTTATATCTTTTATTCATGTTGTTTATAAGGGGTTTTATTCATGTTGTTTATAAGGGGTTTTATTCATGTTGTTTATAAAGGGTTTTATTCATGCTGTTTATAAAGGGCTTTATTCATGTTGTTTATAAGGGGTTTTATTCATGTTGGTTTTAATCATGTTGCTGATAAGGGTTTTTATTTATATTGTTTATAAGGGGCTTTGTTCATGTTTCTTTTATAAGGGGTTTTATTCATGTAGTTAGAATGGGATTTTATTCATGTTGTTTATAAGGGGTTTTATTCGTGTTGTTTATAAGGGTTTTTATGAATGCCATTTATAAGGGGTTTTATTCGTGTTGTTTATAAGGGGTTTTTTCATGCCATTGATAAGGGGTTTTATTCGTGTTGTTTATAAGGGATTTTATTCATGCCATTTATAAGGCCTGTTTTATTGATCTTGTTTATAAGGGGTTTTATTCATATTGTTTATAAGGGGTTTATTCATATTGTTTACAAGGGGTTTTATTCATATTGTTTACGAGGGGTTTTATTCACATTGTTTCTTACAAGGGTTTTCTATTCGTGTTGTTTATAAGGGGTTTTATTAATGCCATTTATAAGGTGTTTTATTCATATTGTTTATATGGTTTTTATTCATATTGTTTACAAGTGGTTTTATTCATATTGTTTACAAGGCGTTTTTATTCATATTGTTTACAAGGGGTTTTATTCATATTGTTTACAAGGGGATTTATTCGTGTTGTTTTCAAGGGTGTTTATTAATGTTTATAAAATGGTGTTTTTTTCATAAGGGTTTTATTCATTTGTTATTGTTTTTATTCATATTACATTTAGTTTTATTCAGTTTACAAGGGGTTTTATTCATATTGTTTACAAGGGTTTTTATTCATATTGTTTACAAGGGTTTTATTTATAATATATATTGTGTGCGCTATTTTGTTGTTTATTACAGGCTTCTTTAATGTTATTTATTTGGAAAGTCTTATTTATGTTATTTACTAGTCGTTTAATTAAATTAAGTGGTATGCATGTTTTGTTTGATTTAAATTGTTTGATATGTTTTTTGTCTAACTTTGTCTTGTTTAGAGGGTTTTTTTACCTGTTCAAATTGGCAGTCTTGTTCAGATGGTAATATTATGTTACATTATGTTGATATAAATCAAGTTTTGCTTGCTTTTTTTGCTTTTTTCATCCTTCCCATTTCCGCTTATTCGTGCAGTCTCGTATAAAGAAAATATTATTGTTCTAAATGTTAAGAATTTTTTGGCTCTTTTTGTCG
>JAXRKP010000985.1:10000-17500 GCA_037039925.1 Doris montereyensis | reverse complement strand
GGGGTGGCTCAAAACTGTAACTGGATGGAACATTTTCAGTTAGTACAAAATGTCAGTGAAATTCACAACAGAAGTCGACCTACTTTGGTTCCATTCTTTTTATTTTGTGCGACAGGAAAATCGACGACTGTGAATGTGATAATGTTAAAAGTGCAATAATATATTTGTCTGCTTTTTTAAAAATTTACCCTGTCTACCATTGCCGTGATCTCAGGTTGAATTAAGTGGAAACAGGAAGATGAAAGATAAGTGGAAAAAAAAAAGTTAAGGAAAGAAGTAGAACACACCAGCACCCCCCCCCCCCACCTACCAATCGCCCATTGAAAAGTGCAAAAAAAAAGTAGTCAACTGTGTAATTAGGACTCACTTCAATTCTAAGATCACGGATATCTAACGTGATATTCTTTCCTTGACCTTGACCTTGACATTGTCTCACTCGTGTCACCCATATTTCAGTGACTGGACCACCTTCGAGGAAGCTATAAATTAGAATGGTACATTCTATGTCAGGGAAAAACGTACGGGAGGAAAAAAAAAAGAAAAGAGAAAGAAAAACCCAAATTCGTGTCCGAAGAGTTTCCTTAGGGGAGATAACTTCCGGTGGAATTAATGACTTCGATTTGAGGTTGAAAAGAAGGGTAGGAGTAGGGAGACTTGATAGTACAAAGGCAAGGTTTTCTATCTCTCAACCAAAAGGTCGTAGGGTCAAGCCATGAACTACACCCCCTCCCAACCCCCCCCTCCCGGTTCAGGCAAGTTGATTGACACCTGGTCCCATCGGAGACGGGCGATGAGACGGGAAAGACACTAAACGCACATTTTCCCAACTCGACCCAGGTGCTATTGGGTGCAAACACGAGCTTGGGATTAAAAACTTGCGTTAAGCAAGTGTCTTGCCCAGGAGGTGATTATTATCACCTGTTCCGCTTCATGTCATGGAAAACCGGGATAAGCTCCGGCTCTATGGGTCGAAATGGTCTTGAGGCCAATTACATATCTTTTCTTTTTTCTTTTCTCTACAATCGCCCACCTCAGATCAAGTTATGACCTCGTCCAACTAATGAGATTACCGAAACGGCCAACGCACGGCTTTGAGAGTCTCGTTTTGAAACGAATATAGATTTTGCGGGTGTGAAAAATTCTAATTGTTGACAACAACGAAAACCTAGGTTCCTGCAAGACCGTTCTGGTAGGTTCCTGCAAGGCCGTTCCCGTAAGTTCCTGCAAGGCCGTTCCCATAAGTTCCTGCAAGACAGTTCTCGTAAGTTCCCGCAAGACCATTCTCGTAAGTTCCCGCAAGACCGTTCCAGTAAGTTCCCGCAAGACTGTTCCCGTAAGTTTCTCAAGATCGTTGCCGTAAGTTCCTGCAAGACCGTTCCCGTAAGTTCCTGCAAGACCGTTCCCGTTCCTGCAGTTCCCGCAAGACCATTCTCGTAAGTTCCCCCTAGACCGTTCCCGTAAGTTCCCACAAGACCGTTCCCGTAAGTTCCCACAAGACCGTTCCCGTAAGTTCCCGCAAGACCGTTCCCGTAAGTTCCCGCTAGACCGTTCCCGTAAGTTCCCACAAGACTGTTCCCGTAAGTTCCCTCAAGACCATTTCCGTAAGTTCCCGAAAGACCGTTCCGGTAAGTTCCTGTAAGACTGTTCCCGCCCGTAAAGCCGGAACCTATCACGAGTTCTGTAGCATAAAATGAAACACCTGATAAGAAATCACCTCCGCTTAAAACAAGACGTTCGTTTCTCGCAGGTTTTGTACTCTCCAAACGATGCTGGTACGGATCTGTAACTGAGCTGAGGGTGAAAATTGCGATGGAATAATGCCGTGTACGCCGACCTGTATAACCTCAGTATCTAATACTGATCTGATCTAATAATCGTACTTGAACAGGACGTTCGTCTATCGCAGGTTATGCCCAACAGTACTTGTACCTACCTGTAACTGGACGAAGTGGGGAAAATGCTTGATACGTGTCTTTCGTAAGGTTAATAAAAAAGCCCCAACAACTTCAGATCCATAATTACCAGGATTGAAACCAGTTCCTCTTGATCCTATGTCCGGCAGTTTAATCACAGGGCTACTGAAGCCACGGAAACACTTCCATCAACACCTCCCCACCCTCCCCACCTCCTCCCCTACTCCCCCCCAACAAATTTGATTTCGTTTTGAGATATTGTGTGTGTGCATGTATGCATCTGCGTCTAAATGATAGACGGCAACTTCAAATTTCCCAGCCCTGAGGTGGTCACATTTATTACAGAACGTGTAATTCTCTTCATTGATTGTCTCCATCGTGGTTTTTCTCTCAATAATCTGATAAAAGGGTCATATCTGAATCGTGTGGCTTTTGTCTATAGCATTAAGGGCATATTCAAATCTTCACTGCTATTTATTTTCTCCCATGCTTTATTTACACAAACTCAACGGTGATGACTCCTCACTCATTTCTTCTCAGCCATATCGATACAAACATCCAAGTTTGTTTTTTCCCACCTCCAGAAAGATTAGTCACCGGATCAAATCTATATTACGGTAGTGCTATGGATGGCTTTAATGATACAGATGGAATCATAGTCCGCATCTCCGCACATGTGCAAGTTCACCGACTGTACATCATTTATCCCCCCCCCTCACCCTCACCCTCACCCTCACCCTCCAAGCAGGTCACCATTCCGATTTGATGACATTCTCAACTCGATGGTGGAGCATAACGTATAGCTGCCTGTTAAGTGCGTCATGAAAACTTCTGACAATATATTTCTATTCTTGTATATCGACAGTTAGGTGTTAACAAACATAGCATTCAAATTGAATAAGATAAAGATGATGACGACGACGACGACGATGATGATGATGATATAATAGTGATACACGTCATAATTTCAATAATAATAATAATAATAATAATAATAATATTGGCAAGTGTCAATGTTACCAGTAATAATCGATATCATGAACCACGTACTCGATCCTAAAAACAGCGTAGGAATAAATTTATACGATCTATTTGACCAAGGTGATGCCGGGGCATAATAGCATGGAAAGAGATATCCTGCAGCAAAGGGTAGACGTGGGAGGTAACCCTGTTGCACAGATTGAATCAATTTAGTCAGATCGACTAGAATCTGCGCCATTTATATCATATTATTATAAATTTAAGAACAAAATGTCAGAACGTGTAGAAATCTATTATGACATTGTGAATAAAATAAAATGGCAGATAGGTGTAGAAATCTATTACATTGTGTGTGACATTGTGAATAATAATAAAATGGCTTGAGATAGCGTGTAGAAATCTATTACATTGTATCATGAGATTGTGAATAGTAATAAAATGGCTTGGGATAGCGTGTAGAAATCTAATACATTATAACATTGAATGGCATTGTGAAAATCCATTACATTGTAAACATTGTAAATGGCTTGGGATAGCGTGTAGAAATCTATTACATTGTATCATGAAATGGCATTGTGAATAATTATAACATGACAAATAGTAATAAAATGGCTTGGGATGATATCTCGCCTCTTTGGTAGGACAGTGAATCGAGTGATTTAATTCTACCAATAAAATAACAAAAAAAACATAGTGTATCATTATCAAAGGTGAAAACGACAATAAATGATTACCCAACCAATAAGGACAAAATAAACACGTGACGTTTCGGGTATAACCTTTTGTCAGACAATAAAGGAAGAATATCTGGAATCTAGATCTAAACACTAATAATTAAGACATAACATAGTGTGATGTCAGAAGAAAACCAGAAAGGAGGAAGAAAGAACGAAATAGACGATGATAATAATAAGAATGAGTAAATAGTAGAAGGGAAAAGGAAGAATGTATAGGACAAGAAGCGAGAGTGGAAGGTTCAGATCTGAAAAAAACAACCCGTCACGTGTTTGTTTTGTCTTTATTGGTGGAGTTGTCATTTATTATCGTTTTTCACCTTTGACTTCAGTCCACTGTTGCTCCTTTGTATTGTATTATTATCCCTGTTTTCAGAATGAAAAAATAAAGAAAAGTCGTAAAGTAAGAGACGATGGGGTAATGTTGTAAATATAAATACATGCAATACATACGTACATGTATGTGTATGAGGTCTTGATTAAAAAAAACAACAAATAATCAGACTCCATTATTTGGTTTAATTTTTTCCCTCTAAATGATTAAAGTTGCATTGAAATCTCATTAAAGAACACACAAAAACCAACAACCGATTATGGTCTTAAAAATTGTAAGATGCGTAACATTTTCAAAGTCGGTTGATAATAATCAAAGATGTTAGTAAACATTTGTTTTCCCTCTTACCCCTTAAAAAGTAACGTTGTGTGGCTTTGGCTGTTGTTACGCTCACATCATATCTATATATAAATAAAATGAGTATTATTTCTTTTTCCTTTTACTTCCTTTTCTGTAAAACAATTATGATGTTACGTCACACTAACTTTCTATGTACAGAGACAAATAAGCGATTCTGTTTCTGATATAAACATGTAAATAATATATACATATAATAACATAAAAAATAAATCACCAATACTTAGAGTTGAGTGCAGGGAAACCAGGCGTAGATTTAGACATATAATCACACTCATGCTTATATATACATATATATATATATACCTAATGCACAATATATATATATATATATATATATATATATATATATATATATATATATATATTATATATATATATATATCCAAAGAAATATATAAAATATCATATATATATAAGACATGATTCTGCGACTGAATATAAACTATATATATATATATATATATATAAGTAAGTCTCACACTCATAAGTTGAGCCTTAGGTAATCACAGGAGTAAAGCCCTGGTTTTTCTTGGCACACGGCACAATGTGGTAGTTTGCCATTGCTTTCTACGCCGCCTTTACTTTCGCTGAGTCTGAAAAAACAGACCTAGCTACCCATTTCGCTGCTGTCAACAGGAGGGCCAGAAAATCAGGCCTCCTTGGACTTACTCAATCTTCAAGGTTACTGACTTTGTCAATCTCCATAGTTACTGACTTTGTCAATCTCCATAGTTACTGACTTACTCCATCGTCAAGGTTACTGACTTACTCCATCATCAAGGTTACTGACTTACTCCATCGTCATGGTTACTGACTTTGTCAATCTTCATGGTTACTGACTTTGTCAATCTTCATGGTTACTGACTTTGTCAATCTTCATGGTTACTGACTTTGTCAATCTCCATAGTTACTGACTTTCTCAATCTTCAAAACTCCATAGTTACTGACTTTCTCAATCTCCATAGTTACTGACTTTCTCAATCTTCAAGGTTACTGACTTTCTCAATCTCCATAGTTACTGACTTACTCAATCTTTCAAGGTTACTGACTTTCTCAATCTCCATAGTTACTGACTTTCTCAATCTTCATGGTTACTGACTTAATCTCCATCGTCAATCTTCATGGTTACTGACTTTCTCCATCGTCAAGGTTGACTTACTCCATCGTCAAGGTTACTGACTTACTCCATCGTCAAGGTTACTGACTTACTCCATCGTCATGGTTTGTGACTTACTCCATCGTCAAGGAGGTCATCGTCAAGGTTACTGACTTACTCCATCGTCAAGGTTACTGACTTACTCCATCGTCAAGGTTACTGACTTACTCCATCGTCATGGTTACTGACTTACTCCATCGTCATGGTTACTGACTTACTCCATCGTCATGGTTACTGACTTACTCCATCTTCCTCAGCCAGGACGTGTGTCGGGAAACTATAATAAATCCATTTTTAAAATTAATTCATTTATCTAAAGTCTACATTTATACTCCTACATAATAACATATCTATTTTAATTTTTGCTCCAAATTTCATATTCTTACATCTTCCCGTTCTGGGGTCAAATGGGGCAGACGATCAATGTTCCAAGAGTGGGAACATCCACTATAATTTTGACAGTCAGGTATTTCTGGCATCAATTTAAGCGCATCTAGTGGGATAAAACCTTTCAACCATTTTCAGCTCAAAACAAAATAACTACTTCAACTCTGGCGTTGTGTGTTTTCAACAAAGAGAGTGCTTTTCGCTTTTCTCATCCATTCTCACTTCCGTGCCAACATCCTGGCAATTTCGTTTTGTCTTTTGTCTCGTCACAATTTTCGAATTTATAGCACTTAGTGATATCGTGATTGCTGTTAAATTTGTTGTTGTGGTTTTTTTGCCCCCATTTAATTCTGCTGTTGCCACTACTGTTGCTGTCGTTGGTCGTCAACTCTTGTTGCTTTTCCTCACAATGTCGAATATTATTCCAAACTAAAACAAATAAGCAATTTGAAAAAAAAAAATGTCCCACCATAAAAAACAACAACACACATCGAGATTGAACACAGGGAATAAAAATCGCAATAAAAGTTTGCTACAAATGTTTTTTTCAAGAACTGTAACACTGAAAGATCTACAGAAAAGTACGAAATAATATTTTTGTTTTTGTTTTGCGTGTTTCTACACAAACTAAAAAAAACTAACAAAAGAACAAAGCTAAAGAACACCGGTGAAAACAACACGCACGCTTCAACACCACCAGGAAATGCTTTTACGTTGACATCGATCTTGTGACGAAAGCAGTGTGGTGTTCTGTGGTCAGACGACATTTCAAGGCTGTCTCTCTTGCTTCTCGAACAAAGTTTAGCAAATTTGGAAAAAAAATCAGGCAAGGTCTACAACAATTTACTTTTGCATAGTTGGTTTATCTCACACAGATTTTTTGGCAATATCTGCAATTAGTATATTATTATATTATTATAACAGGGTTGGCGACTATTGGCCAAGTACTAAGGTTGCCGGACGGGATCACAAAGTACCGAGTTTGAATCCTAGCAAAACTAGGTCATACGTTGTGTTCCTTGGGAAAGACATTTTCCCCACTACGATCCAGGTGCAAATGGGTACAAGTGCTAGCTGAGAATGGTAAAAACAACCTTTGTACTTCAAGGAGGCGATTATTGTCGCCTGTTCCGTTTTACGCTATAGGACCCGGAATAACCCCAGCTATAAAGGCCGTAATGGCATTGAAGAAACGTCACTTACTATGCTATATAAGGCGGCGGTAGTTCAGTTGGTAGAGCATTGGACTATCACCCACTACTACTCTGTACTCTACTCCTAGTATGGGCAAATTTTTCTACTACTACTACGACCCATGAGCGAAATGGGTACTACTACTACTTATTCAGATTCTTAAAATAAGTACTAAAGCTATAACTATGTACTACTACTGCTATTACGCCGTATGTCTAGAAAACTGAGTAATCGTTTATACTAAAAAAGAATTAAATATATATACTACAAGATTTTCTACTAGGAAATGAGAAAATAGAATACAAAGATTGGAATTTTCATGTTGACCATTTAATAAGAAACATAAAAGAAGTTTGCTAAATTTTGATTCCTTTTCTATAAAATGTAATTATTTTGCCATAAATCACATAGATCTTGCCCCCATCCACCCCCACCCCCCGC
>JAXRKP010000985.1:0-2500 GCA_037039925.1 Doris montereyensis | reverse complement strand
TTAATATACTGAAAAAGATCAAATTCCAATCTCGTGGGCTTCTGGCACAGATCACATATTTAGGTCATATGTCAGTGCTGGCATTTGTTAAAACGGGTGATGAAAAGCGATTTTAAAAAATATTTTTATCAACCTGAAAACAGCTAGTAAAATGTGATTCGTCCTGACTGTTTATGGTTAGATATTTTGATACACAGATCATTTCCTCTACCGCGTGCGCCTTCAATGGCTGGATTCATTTTCTCATCACTGTAAGATTTATTTTTGGTATGTCTCGTCTGCGGCTTCTAGATCTACAATCTTTAAATTGAAGTTATCCTTTCGACAACGTCAGCAACATGAACATACAGAAATATTATAACACAAAAGGTATCACAGGGAGTAAATCAAAGGGATAGCAACATTAAGTAACAACTGTTCTGTCTTTTATTTGTGGAATTGTCACTTATTGTCATTTATCACATATAAAGTATTGTGTACCAATGTTTTCTTCAGTTTGGGGTTGTCAATTTTCCTTTCTGTATCATCGTCCTGATTTGAAATTCAAAATATCTATTTTTAGAGAAGGAGATCGGAGTGTTTCTCCTGCTGTCCACGTGACCACGAGGTAGCGTTCAGCCGGCAGGCGCCTTGTACGGCTTCCATACTGTCTACCATTGTGATTGGTGGAAAATATCACATTTCGATGCAATCTACCAATCGGAATGTTACAATACCAGATAGATTTGGTACGCTTGAGCGCTAGCCTGGTAAGGTTGTCATAACATAATCATTTTTTCCAGTTAATTCCGTAGACATTAAATACAGTTTTCAGTTTCTATTATGAATTCAGCTTTGCTGAAAATCCTAACTCGCTATATAAAGAAACTATAGTACCTGAGAATAAACAGGGCAAAATTTGGAATGTATCGAGCGAACCTATAATAACTGCCCAAACTTTAGCTCTATTGAAATGTTCCCTCTAGCTCTATTGAAATGTTCCCTCTAGCTCTATTGAAATGTTCCCTCAGTTTCATAGCTTCTATTGAATCATGTTTCTTTAGATCTACCAATAAAGACAACAGACCATGCTCACTGCTTTCTCGCATGCGTTGGGTTTAAATAAATGTAAACTTTACATCCAGCAAGTTGCTCTTGCTCTTGTTTTTGTTGTCGACTTGTTCTTATTCTATTTTCTTGTTAGTTCTATTCTCAATAAAGACATGTTATTGTTCAACAGACCATGTAGTTCTTGTTACTGTTCTTATTCTCCCATAGTTCTTGTTGGGTTCTTATTCTCCCTGTAAACTTTACATTCTCATGTAGTTCTTGTTATTGTTCTTATTCTCTTGTTCTTGTTATTGTTCATTGTCCCTGTAGTTCTTGTTATTGTTCTTATTCTCCCTGTAGTTCTTGTTATTGTTCATATTCTCCCTGTAGTTCTTGTTATTGTTCTTATATTCTCTGTTGTTCTTGTCCTTGTTCTTATTCTCGCTTTCTTCTTGTCCTTGTTCTTATTCTCGCTGTTGTTCTTGCCCTTGCTCTTGTTTGTGTTTTGTGTTCTTGTTTATTGTTCTTGCTCTTGTTTGTGTTCTTGCTATTGTTTGTGTTCTTGCTCTTGTTTGTGTTCTTGCTCTTGTTTGTGTTCTTGCTCTTGTTTGTGTTCTGTTTGTGTTCTTGCTTATTGTTTGTGTTCTTGTTCTTGTTCTTGTTCTTGTTTTTGTTCTTATTCTCGCTCTTGTTCTTGATCTTGTTCTTATTCTCACTTGTGTTCTTGTCCATGCTTTTGTTCTTATTCTTGCTCTTGTTCTTGTTCTTTTTTGTTGTTATTACTCTTGTTATTATTTTTGCTCTTGTCTTTGTTTTTGTTCCTGCTCTTCCTCTTGTTCTTGTTCCCGTTTTTGTTTTTGCTCTTGCTCTGATTCTTGCTCATTTTTCTTATTCTTGTTCTTGATTTTTTGTTTTGTTCTTGTTGTTCTTGTTCTCCTTTCGGCTCATGTTCTTGCTGGTGTTCTTCTCTTTCTTCTTGTTCTTTATGCTTTGCTCTTGTGCTTCTTCTTGTTCCTGTCGTTGTTGTTGTATGTTGTTGTTGTTGTTGTTGTTGTTGTTGTTGTTGTTGTTGTTCGTTGTTGTTGTTGTTCTCTCTTCTTCTTCTTCTTCTTCTTCTTCTTCTTCTTCTTCTTCTTCTTCTCTTCTTCTTCTTCTTTCTTCTACTTCTTCTTCTCTTCTTCTTCTTCTGTCTCTCTTCTTCTTCTTCTTCTTCTTCTTCTTCTTCCTCTTCTTCTTCTCTTCTTCTTCTTCTTCCCCCTCTTCTTCTTCTTCTTCTATCTTCTTCTTCTTCTTCTTCTTCTTCTTTCTTCTTCTTCTTCTCTTCTTCTTCTTCTCTCTTCTTCTTCTTCTCTCTTCTTCCTTCTTCTTCTTCACTTCTTCTTCTTCTTCTTCTTCTTTCTTCTTCTTCTCTTCTTCTTCTCTATCTTCTTCTTCTTCCTCTCTCTTCTTCTTCTTCTTCTTTCTATCTTCT
>JAXRKP010000984.1:182500-186191 GCA_037039925.1 Doris montereyensis | reverse complement strand
ACCTGTTTGGCATTGACCTGGTTTGGATCCACCTGTCTCTGTCACGATGGCAGTTATCACAAGTTATCATGACGTCATCATTGAATAACCAACCACCGTCTGATAAGCCTAATTCACGTAATAATGTGACTAACTGAGGCTTAAATGATATATTATTATTTCAGTCAACTGACAAACTCAATTACCGAGTACATGTTTTACTGTTACCGCGTAGAATTTTTACTTTTGAAACGGTTTTTAAAATCTGAAATAAATAAGTAAATAAATATCATTGATGAAAGCTTGTATCATTTATGTCAATAACGATTGCTTAGCTTAAGTTGTGATCGTAGTCTATTCCACAGTTTTACTGTACCGGGCCAACTTAATTGCAGATGAATATCAATATTACAGGGTTTAGTTAAATGCAGGTGAATATCAATATTACAGGGCTTAGTTAAATGCAGGTGAATATCAATATTACAGGGTTTAGTTAAATGCAGGTGAATATCAATATTACAGGGTTTAGTTAATTGCAGGTGAATATCAATATTACAGGGTTTAGTTAATTGCAGGTGAATATCAATATCACCGGCCTAAGTTATTTGCAGGTGAATATCAATATTACCGGGTTAACTTAATTGCAGGTGAATATCAATATTACCGGCCTAAGTTATTTGCAGGTGAATATCAATATTACAGGGTTTAGTTAATTGCATATCAATATTGTTTAGAATATCAATATTACCGGGTTAACTTAATTGCAGGTGAATATCAATATTACAGGGTTTAGTTAATTGCAGGTGAATATCAATATCACCGGCCTAAGTTATTTGCAGGTGAATATCAATATTACAGGGTTAACTTAATTGCAGGTGAATATCAATATTACCGGCCTAACTTATTTGCAGGTGAATATCAATATTACAGGGTTTAGTTAATTGCATGTGAATATCAATATTACCGGGTTAACTTAATTGCAGGTGAATATCAATATTACAGGGTTTAGTTAATTGCAGGTGAATATCAATATTACAGGGTTTAGTTAATTGCAGGTGAATATCAATATTACCGGGTTAACTTAATTGCAGGTGAATATCAATATTACCGGCCTAAGTTATTTGCAGGTGAATATCAATATTACAGGGTTTAGTTAATTGCAGGTGAATATCAATATTACCGGGTTAACTTAATTGCAGGTGAATATCAATATTACAGTTTAGTTAATTGCAGGTGAATATCAATATTACAGGGTTTAGTTATTTGCAGGTGAATATCAATATTACCGGGTTTAGTTAATTGCAGGTGAATATCAATATTACCAGGTGATATTACTTAACTTAATTGCAGGTGAATATCAATATTACCGGCCTAAGTTATTTGCAGGTGAATATCAATATTACCGGGCTAAATTATTTAAAGGTGAATATCAATATTACCGTACTAAGTTATTTGCAGGTGAACAATCAATATTTGATGATATGATTATGCTATTGATATTGTGTATTATGCTTGACAAGCCAATTTAGACGTTCTTGTGCTAAATATAAGCATTTTTGATGGTAGTCACAAAACTTTGTTTTAAGACTAAGCAAGCTAGGAAACCAGACGTACTTTGCTCCATAGCAAAATATGTGTTAGGCTTAGCATACAGTGTACTCACATCGCAAATCTTTGTGAATTCGGCCCCTAATAGTACTAGGATAAAAAAAAAAAAAAGCCAAAATCCGTCTTTCGTGAAACGATGACACTTGATCATATGAAAGAGATCAGCTTAGTGACGTCAGTCGAGAGTGTTCAATATTTATTATACTCTAATTCAGATGTGTACATTGGCAGGACTAAAATTTTCATCTTAGTTATTGACATTACCTATTGAACAAAGGAATGCCATAGGATGTAGGCCATCACCGAAATCGGGAACATAATGATTTATTATATCACACCTTCCAGGCCTTTTCCCGTTGCTTTCTACGTTAAGTTAAACACAAGTGGTCAATAATTCTCTACAAAATGACGTAGTGACGTCACTATTTCCTTATTTGCATAGTAATTGTCAAATGAAAGAGTTTATGGGACCTAAGTTTTATCTCGATCAACACAGTATCTTGATCCAAAATCTAAATTTAGATCTAGACCTTGAGCTAGCTTATAGATCCAGGCTATATATTGGGTAGTATGCTAGAGTGTTTATTTGTACAACTATGAATTCTATTTAGCACAATTACGATCAGGTTTCTTAAAAACAGACTCCAATTTCAGGAAAGCAATAATCTTATAAATGTACATATTTAAGAAATCGATTCCATTTTTAAAAAAATCTTTGCAAGAGCTACAGGCATAAGCCTAAGGAGAATATAATATTCAAATGTTTTAACTCGTCGACAAAGTTTCGTGGGAAAATAATTGTGAAACCTGAGAGAAATGTTTTCAAAGCAGTGGTTGGTGATTCGTGACGTAACTCATGTTTTATTGACACGTTCTCAGTTGATGCTTGTTAAAACTAGTCGAGCAGAAATCCCGACAGAGAGGTTGGTTGGAATGCTCTGTAGTTTTACTGTTCAATTATAAAACTGCCCTCTACTCTCTGTGTTCTTTAAAGCGTCAGGTTTGCACTCAGACAGAATAAGGTCATGGCTTTCATAGGAATAATTTATTCATCTAGATCTAGACTATGGAGATTGACATGACTCTAAATTAAAAAAAAAAGTTTTGCAATGTTGAAAACAAACGGAGAAACGATGAGGAAACGGACAAAGGTGAAAAGGAAGAAACATAAAAATAAAGCCAACCCACACACACACACACACACACACACACGTTTTAACACACAATTATAATATACCCTTACACACATGACACACACACACATACGCACTTACTCACTTACACACACATACATACTTACATGACATTGACATACTCGCGTAAACTCACATTGTATATTTACACATCTACATACACTTGCACATACTCACACATTCCATTCACAACCACAAACTTACACACATAGTTACACACTAACAAACACACTCACACACAATTATAAACACACAATAATGTACAGACTTACATATACACATACTCATACTTACACACATGCTTACACACGTACAGTTACGCATCTCCTTACACACACACACACAGACACACAGAAAGAGAGAAAAAAGCACTATGTGAGACTGTGCAAGGGAACTATGCTTCCATTTTGTGTGAAGGATGCAAGTCAAAGGAATTCAAAGCTGAGTTTATTAGTTCCTAAACCATGGACAATATCGTCTAAAACCAATATTAATGCGTCACTCAAATATTTCGTCACAAACATATTAGCGATACCCAGTCTCGATACCCAAAGTCTGTATACCCAGAGTCTCGATACCGATATTCCAAGGCCAAACCCACATAATATAGATATGATATTATGTGGTCAAACCAGGAGTTTTCTGTAGCATCTCATCTCACTGCAAGTCTACTTAGCAGGAGACGAAGACAAAACAAACAAGGGGGAATAACCACGGGATAAGCAAAACCCATGGGCGCTATACGCAATGGAACTGGTGACCTCTGCGTGGATTTGATTTGTTGATTTGATTTGATTTGATTTGATTTGATTTGATTTGATTTGATTTGGTTGATTTGATTTGATTTGATTTGATTTGATTTGATTTGATTTAATTTGATTTGATTTGATTTGATTTGATTTGATTTGATT
>JAXRKP010000984.1:160000-170000 GCA_037039925.1 Doris montereyensis | reverse complement strand
ACAGAACCGTTGGAGAAAGGCAACAATACACGGATCCCTATCAAGCAAAGCTCCAGGGCTCGAATACCAGCATACGAAGTCATCATGTTTTGTTACGTGTTACAATCATATATTCTTTTCAACTAGATCTTGCTCCTTGTCCTACTGGCAGTGGACGTCATGCATCGGTCTATTTTTTATTGGCCGTGTCATTACGTAAATATTGTATTATGTTGGACATTCGGCCCAAAAGAGAAACCCGACCTTGGGACGACTCCGAGATCAAGATAAAGTACAGCGTAGGTCAGAATGTGTATTTTTACACGCCTTTTCACTATGAACTTTAATAAACGGAGAAGTAAAATCGAAACAAAATTTCATTTAAAGATATCAGTGTTTCAAATAATTCAAAAATGGCTTTTTCTTGGCGGAGGAAGAAATATCAATCGAAACGAACTTTCATTTAAAGATATCAGTGTTTCAAGTAATTCAAAAATCGCTTTTTTCTTGGCGGAGGAAGAAATATCAATGCGCTGTGTCAAAGCAATCAGTATTATGTACAACAGTTAAAGTAGCCACGTAAATATTGTAACAATCAGAGTCCCAGCAAAAGCGATAGCTTTGATTTAATTTGATTTGATTTGATTCGATTCACCCATCACAACTAAGGTGATCTCGGTATTTTTAGTAGGATCTTAATTTTTGCCCGGACTACCCTGTAAACAGCTAAGAGATCTTTAATTTGCACAGAGTATTGTGATCTGCACACGGGACCTCCTTTTTATCGTCCGTCTGCGATGAGACTAGGTGTCGATCCACCTACCTGGGCCAGGGGAGGGGAGGGGTAGATTTTGCTCGAAACATGAAAATCGAGAAATTTTTTCAACCGTTGCCGGGGCTCGAACCCACTATCTTTTGGTTGAGGCCGACGTCTTGCCTCAGGACTACCGAGATCCCCGAAAGTGATAGCTCGTTGAATGACTTTTTTTTGGGGTCAAGGTCTGATAATACAGAAAACAAATCTCAAGTAATAAAGCGATAATGTTTGCAGCAAAGCTTCACACATTAGGAGAAGACCATAACGGGTTTTTTGATGATAATAAAAAAAAAAAATGACGTCTGTGGCTGGAAATCCTCGATAACATGTCATAAAGATGGCGTCAAATTCACACCATCAGCGACAATGCGAGTAATCTCCTCTCCTTTCAACTACCCCCCCCCCTTCCGCCCCGCCCTCCTGTCATGTTAATCACGACCTTTTACTGGATTCAGCCTTCAAATTAATACACCAATGGATTTGCTATCGAGTCCAACTTTTGCACTTTCCATGATTGTGGCGGTTAATAATCTGACAGTTAAAATAAAATGGTGCTAAAAATCGTTTTAAATCCAGTGGCGGGTTGAGGATATGGAAAGCTTAACACTTGTCACGAAAAGAAGAAAGAAAACGTAACCCAAATTATGTGAAATAAAAACTAAGAAGAGTGCTTACTGAAAAGGGAGATCATTGCCATTAAACTTAAACCCACCATTTTGATGACACGTCAAAAAGAGGATTTAAAACATCTCTCTGTAAGTGATACCGTTTCAAACTGTTGTTCGGAAGATCATACCATGCTTCGAGGTTACAATTAACGACTAAGGCAGGACATAAAAATGGTTGTTCAAAGCGCAAGCTTCTTTATCTATTCTTATCGACTCTACCTTTATATTTGTCTCCTCTTTTTTACATGGATGGAGGGGGAAGAGTGGAGGGGGGGAGTGGGTGGACAGGGGTGGGAGGCTTAATTAACATGTTATTTTTTCATTACCTTATTTGCTACTTTCGAGGCGGTTCATCATCTCTCTCTCTCTCTCTCTCTCTCTCTCTCTCTCTCTCTCTCTCTCTCTCTCTCTCTCTCTCTCTCTCTCTCTCTCTCTCTCTCTCTCTCTCTCTCTCTCTCTCTCTCTCTCTCTCTCTCTCTCTCTCCTCTCTCTCTCTCTCTCTCTCTCTCTCTCGCTCTCTCTCTTTCTCTCCCTCTCTCTCTCTCTCTCTCTCTCTCTCTCTCTCTCTCTCTCTCTCTCTCTCTCTCTCTCTCTCTCTCTCTCTTTTCTCAACTCTCTCTCTCTCTCTCTCTCTCTCTCTCTCTCTCTCTCTCTCTCTCTCTCTTTTTCCAACCATGGCACATCCCGGTGATATCAAGCACGATTATTATTTTGTCAGTATTCGACACGAAAGTTGTGCAGGTTGGCGTGAACGACACAATGTCAATTTCTTAATTATGTAAAACCGATTTAAGGTAGAGGCACAGATGACTGAAAAGCCTACCCAAAGACGGCGAAACAATGAAATGATTATTAATTAAGCGTCATTTGTGGAGGGACAATTCTTCAAATTTTAGAAGGTTTTAAAATCCTTTAGAACCAACATGCAAAATACAATTACTCTTAATGACCTGTCATCAGACCTTTTGACTACAGAATTCGAAAAATCAGAATTACAAATGCACAGCATGCATATATTGGATGAAGCAACAACAAAAAAAACACAACAAAAACAAAACAAAAAACAACAGAACGTCTCAAACTTAGACGGCAATAAAAAAAATAAAAAATAAATAAATAAAAGAAGTTTTTAACACATAGATCTAGGCATGCATGAAACTCTCAGCATGCATGATGTTTCCTTCTCTTACGATTGTTATTCAAACTTTCATGACATTCATGTATTATCATGATGATCGGTTGCTTAACTATAACTATTTAAAATAGGTAGCCGAAAGTATAGCATAATATCGTTATTCCCAGATGTATCCCCATTTTAACTCTCTGGTCACTTTAGTGATTCAAACAGCCATAGGTAAACTTTCCAATCTCTGCCACGTTCTTCAACTGAACTGTACCATTTGAAAAGGCTAAAGCAAAACGGAAACAATCGAGGAAGAAAGATTTTATATCGGTTTAACACTGATAATGTAAAGGGCATTGATTGTAAGAGAATGTTGATAAGAAATAATTGTCCTTTAAAATAAGAAAATCCGTACATCCTTGGAAGAACGGATTGCGAACAGCTTGTGAACAGAGCGGCAGTCCGATTGAGCCTAATAAAAAAAAAAAAAAAAAAATATATATATATATATATAAAAATATATATATATATATATATATATATATATATATATATATATATATATATATATATATATATATAATATTTGCAGACTTTACGACATCCAGTCAGAATAGGCTCTCAAACCGCTGAACAGATAATGCTCAAATTTTAACACAACTTCTGTGTGTATTACCTGTGCATGTTTTTGGTATATTTTTATTTTGAAAAACAGTTTCTTTCTTTAAACACAATTCCACTGCGATTGCCTCCGAACCCCACGCTTTTCGGTTACCCACAAAGTTAGCGAAAAATCAGCCGCCGTTGACCCATCCATGCCCACTGTCCCCAGTCCACCGCTGAACAGATAATGCTCAAATTTTAAGCTAGCTCTAGCTTTACTTTTTTGTCTTTCGTTTTTTAGAGGTCAATCTCTAGATCTCTTAGTCTACACACATTAAAGAGTTTGCCCGATTATAAAAATCCCCCTCTTAGATCTAGCTCTACATTTAGATCTAGACCTTGAGATAGATACAGAGCTACTCTAGACCTACTAAATATTTTTTGGCCGAGGTTGGGCTCGGATTAGTATGATAACCTGCTCATTGAGTGGGATGTCAGCTTTTCTATGCTAACAATTACATCGTCATGCTTTCATAACAACCTGCTCATTGAGTGGGAATTCAGCTTGTAGAGTTATTGACTCTTATTGGGCTATTTGTACGACTTAATAAGATTGACCGAGTTTAGCCGTCGATCTAACCAGGAGTGCAAATGACCCAATAAGAGTCAATAGCTGTATTATAACACCCCAAGACAGTTTTTAAACTAGTTATGAGTTTGATTTTATACAAAAAGAACACATATACGAAGTAATTGAAGACACATCCAGATCTTATTGTTTAAGTGCGTAAACAAATAAATATGTATTAATACGCCAGTAGGTGTCTATGTTTTATCTAGATCTAGAGCTAGTGGATTCGGACCCAAATGATCAATGTGATCAAAATAACAGAACATTTGATTATGATTAAATCCCTTAAGATGTAGATCGATCTAGATATAGATATCTAGAGCTAGCTTCTAGAATTACATTGTAGATCTGGATCGACATAGATTTTGAATCTAGAGACCAGTATTATCGATCGATATAAATGTAGTCCCATGAACTCTTCATTTGCATGTCAATGTCAAGGTGTCATCATCATCGAAAGCGTCTGAAAGCTGCGAGTTCCCCAGGGACCCCTTGGCAGCTATGTCAAGGTGTCAATTACTATGCAAATGAGGAAAAGGTGATGTCAGGGGATCTATTGACCATTTGTGTGTAACCTAGTAAGCAATGAGGAAAGGGCCGAAAAAGGGTGTTATAATATACAGTTATTGACTCTTATTGAGTAATTTGCACGACTAGGTAGCTTGATCTAGTTTACAACATCGATCTAATTTAGAGTACAAATGACCCAATAAGTGTCAATAACTGTATTATAACACCCCACATCAGTTTTAACCTAGTTATGACTTTTACTTTACACGAAGGAATTGAAGACATATCTAGATCTAACTTTTTCAATGCGTAACAACAATTAAAACAATGAACAAATAGATAGAATCAATACGCCACCGTGACACGCCTCGGTTTCGACTAGATCTAGATTTATATTAAGGACCAGACGTAAGTCGCTTAAACATCAAGGGAACCTCAAGTCAAGGCTAACCTAAATCTAGCTAGATTCTAGAACTAGAGCTAGATTATGTCAAATGTAATACATGACTATAATGTATTTCTGATGGGTGCTTTGTAGCGTGTAGCCTTGGCTAACAAAAAATCAAGAAAACAAAGAAAAAGGATTATCTGAATAACAGCGTCACTCCCTTCTGAGGAAACATGGTTGATTCTATGTCTTTGTGTTTGTTTTGAATATTTCAATATTGCAAGGGCACTCGTGGAAAATTGCTCCCAAATATTGTATATTCTAGATAGCTCTAGGATATCTTAGCTAGATCTAGATCTAGCTCTAGATTTAGAATCTAGAAAATGTAGACATTTTAGTCGTTATCTTCTAGACCTAGCTATCTAGATCTAGATAGATCTACATCAGGATCCAGATCTAGATCTAGATCTAGCTCTAGACCTAGATCTAGATCTAGATCTAGAATCTAGATCTAGTAGATTCAAATTCAGTCCGATCAAAATAACAGAAAAATATGATTATGTATAAATTAGCGGATCCATGACGATAGGTGAAGATTATATTAATCTAGCTCTAGGTTTAAATCTAGCTTTACATCTTAGTATTCTTAGATCTAGATCTACATCTTAGATCTAGATCTACATCGTCTAAATTTAGATTTTCGATCAAGAGACAGTGTTGATCGTGATAAAAATGTAGTCCCATGAACTCTTTCAATGTCAAGGTAAGGCGTCGATAACTACATGTATGCATATGGAATATGAGGGAAAAGTGACACCACCACGTCATTTTATAGAGAATTATTGACCACCTGTGTTTAACGTAGAAAGCAATGGGAAAAGGGCCGTAAAGGGTGTTATAATAACTTATATTATCCATGCTTGATTCAAGACGCATATTTTGACGTTATGATATTGCCATGGTTAGGCGAGTTCAAAAATGCACAGTTCAGTCAATTAATTTACTACATGCAATGAAAATTGGTGCATTTATCAAAATGTAATTGACGGATTTGCGTTTACACAATTAGTTTCAGCTTCAAACATTGAACTGTTCTTGAGTTATATTGTGTTAAAGTTGGGGGGGTGTTTTGTTTTGGTGAGTTTTTCTTTCTTTTGTATTACCTTATATATGCCTAGATATCTATATCTTTTTGTCTCCTGTTTATTATCTCTGGATCGGCAGCGATTCACAGAGACATTCATCAAGTATACAATAACTTGCATGCAAACAATAATATAACCCCCCCCACATCAATAAAAAAACACATCACCACCACCTTTTCCCCCACACACGCATACACACATACACACAACACACACGCACACACATCACAAACACACTGGCTCATCCATCCACTTCCAAGCTACACATAGAGAGGGTTGATATTAGAAAACATGAATATTTGATCCCCGTGGCCACTGAGGCGTCTCCCCTTTCTGACCAGTCAGTCCCAGGACGAGTTGACATTAACAACCGCCGCCATCTTGGGAATCGCTGCCTGACGTCCTTACCCTCACCACCCCACCCACTCTCCCCTCCCTCATCCCACCACCCTCCACGTGCGCTCCATAGCAACTCCAGGGTGGAATGCAATAGAGGAAGGAGGGAAGGGGAAGGTGAAAAGTGATGGGGTGATGTTGATCATTGGCACTGAATGGGCACATCTTGTGGACTGGTATATTTGTTTATGTGAAAGAATGATATAACTTTAATAATAATAATAATAATGTACATTTCTATTGCGCACTCATCCCTACAAGCGTAAAGCTGTAGGCGCATTACATATTTTAAGAAACATTTTTATTATACATGTGTTATATATGATACACAATGAATTTCATACATCAAGTTACATGAATGCGTGCAATTTATGACAAGAAAAACCGACAATGTAAACAAGACAAAGAAAGTCGTTTAACAGTAAATACTGTCATGAATTCATATTCCACAAACACACACACACACACACACACACACAAACACAGAAAACTTCTTCACACACCGGATGAATACAGCTTTTATAAAATTATGCAATTGGCCCGTGAGCGATCTTTTTATGGTAACCAAGGCCTCATGAAAAGTAAAAGTAAGGGGAAAAAAAGTTCCTTCATGGCCTTTACAGCCCATAGAGTCGGAGCTTATCCCGGTGTCAATAGCGTGAAGCAGAATGGGTGAAGATAATCACCTCCTGGCCAGGGAGCTATTCCAAAGCTAGTGTTTGTCCCCTTTTGCACCTGGATGAGGGAAATGCGGTTTAAGTGTCTTTCCCAAAGAACACAAAGTCGGACATAGCTTTGCTAGATTTGACCTCAGGATCTCATGATCCCTAGACTGGCAACCTAACCACTCGGCCACCGACGCCACTTATGATGAAAAATGACAGAGATGGCAGGGCAAGATGGCAGGGCTTAGATATGACAGGGCTTAGAGATGGGGCTTAGATATGACAGGGCTTAGAGATGACAGGGCTTAGATATGACAGGGCTTAGAGATGGCAGGGCTTAGAGATGACAGGGCTTAAGAGATGACAGGGCTTAGAGAAGACAGGGGCTTAGAGATGGCAATATTGGGCTTAGAGATGACAGGGCTTATATACAAAATGTTGGCCTGAAAAGCTCACGTTGGTTCAAGCCCCGCCAACGGTTGGCGTTGTTGATTTTTAATTTGAATAAAACCTATACCCCCGACCCCCTTGTTTCAGGTTAGAGATGAGACGGGACTATTAAAAGGAGGTTCCGTTAGATAAAACCCTACCAAAATCCCGAGATGACATGGGCAATTGAATCAAACAAACTTTTGATTAAGATGGCATTTACATAGGGCTTAGAGATTAAGACAATTGGGCTTACAGATGACAAGGCTTAGAAGATCCTTGTTATGTGTAATAAAGTTCAGGCTGTTATGGCTATAGAGCCCGGAGCGTATCCCGGTTTCTTGAAGCGAAACAGATGATGCAATAATTGAGGCCTTGGTTATCCAAACGTGGGAGAGATCGCTCCAGTGATTCAATCTATAGTCCATAGACAAAATGTTGGCCTCTCAACCAAAACTCGAAAGCAGCAGAAAGATAGCTAAGAGACGTCTGGCAAATATGTGTTTGTATGAAACGTCATGGTGTGGCTTTTTCTTCATCCTTGTTGGTTCAAAGTAACTTTGTTTTATGGCCCAAATTACGCCATACGGTTAATAATCACTAAAAACAGAAAAGGTTTCGTTTTGTTGATTCGGACCCAGCTAATAGGTTCAAACTTTGGGACCCTGTGATCCCCAGATGGCAGCCTAACCCCTGCCACCGACGTCACATTCTTACTCCTGGCTACCCCCGTTTATATAACTTACGTCACAACTGTACCTGTCTGTGTCTTTAACTTTGTTTAGCATCCAAATTGTTTCAGGTAGGTGGATAAAGGACGACACCTAGACAAACAGACAGACAGACAGAAAGACAGAGATAGACATATATAAAATATATTATATATATATATATATATATATATATATATATATATATATATATATATATACAGGAGAGGTTCCAGTGTGCAGATCAGACAGACAGACAGAGATAGACATTATATATTATATATATATATATATATATATATATATATGTTCAGAGAGGGAGAGATTAAGAGATCCAGACAGACAGACAGACAGACTGTTTACACAGAGAGACAGAGAGAGGGAGAGAGAGAGAGAGAGAGAGAGAGAGAGAGAGAGAGAGTCCAAACAAAGAGAGAGAGAGAGAGAAAGAGAGAAAAGGAGAGAGAGAGAGAGAGAAAGAGAGAAAAGAAAGTGAGATAGACCCTACCAAAATCCCCCCCTCCCACATGAGATCTATGAGTTGTGGATGTGGGGTGTGAGAGAGACAAGAATTGAATCAAAAACAAACTTTCTATTTGATTAAGTTAATGTCTGTTTCTGTCATCAATTTATTTAATCTATTTATATTACTTATTTATTTACAGAGATAGATTGGCTCCCGACCCCATCTAAACAGATCGATAGAAAGCAAACCCCAATGGCAGCTAAACACCGTTTTATTTCCCGAAGACCGAATTGTTTGGTTGTTGAATTGGGTCATGAGAAAAGGTGTTAACACGCAACAACATTTCTGGACGTCGATCCGGGCTTGTCAAACAAATGATCTAACATAATCGCTCAATACACGAAGGAAATTAACCAAAGGAAAAGGCAAACATAAACAAAAACCTTCGGTCTAATCCCCCTCTCTCTTCTGACCCAAACAAACAGCAAAATCAAACAAGACTCGAATTAAACAACAGCATTAAACAACTCTCATCTCTCTCTCTCTCTCTCTCTCTGTCTCTCTCAAGAACCCATTTATAACTCTCTAAGTTCAGACGTCTTGGTCTGTCAAATATGTGCTTGAAATAAATATGAAACGTCATGGTTCTCTAGTCTCTCTACTTAAGTCTCAAGTTTTCTTCATCATAACAAAATATATCTAAAAATAGTCGTTGTGGCGCTCTTCCGAATTATTTAGAAAGTTCCTTCCAACCCTGGCTCGTTATGGCCCATAGAGCCGGAGCGTATCCCGGTTTTGTACAACACACATACACAATTCTAGCCGGGCTTGTCGCTCCGACTTTTTAAAAATTTGAAGCGGAACAACATGTGATAAAGACACCCCCCCATCCTCTGATTCTGTTACATCAAAACAAACAGCAAAATTAAACAAAAACAATAAGATTAAACAACGCATTAAACAACAGCATTAAAACAAACAACAACAGTAGCAGCAAACAAACCCAACCTTTATAATGTTTGTCGTTTTCCCAGCAAATAAATATGAAGTAAATATGAACTTGTAACTATGAAAATAAATATGAAATACTACTAAGAATACATCTTTAATATAGATAAGTTCGATAATAATAGTCGTTGCTTAAATTTAGAAACAAGGGGAGTGCGTGTTATTGTCGTCCTTCAAATTTCCCTGTTGGGTGTTTTTATGATTTTTGTTTTACCATAAATTCAACTCTAACGAAACGAAAGTATATTTAGAGCTTTTCCGTTTGAAATAAAAGGGTGTACAAAAACGAATTAACCCGGCTTATCGATATCATTATCGTTTCTTACACCTAATGGTAGTAACATTGGTTTTCCCCATCGTCTCTGATCCCCAGGCTGATTATTAAGAAAGGAGGAAAATGGAGATGGCTAACCCAACTCTTGCCGACCGAAATTAATGACGTCCATTTTTAATGGTGATGTT